>BGPR01008534.1:0-62988 GCA_013235015.1 Araneus ventricosus | reverse complement strand
TGCATTAAAGGGTTTAATATTTTCATTTACATTGTCAAAGATATTTAATAGCTTTCTACAATAATCCACCTGTCGAAGAATTTTTCTTGAAAACCTCAGTCTTATGAAAACACCTCACTACTCGGAGTCCAAAAAAGCTCTGATCATCGCCATTTGATACTCATACGTTTTAAATCTAAATTATACATCATACAACATGAAAGCAAGTGAACAGCAACCATTATTGAGAAAAATGAGCTTGTGGTTTTGTGTTTGAAAGAAAGAAAACGATCATCAAAATCACATAAATGCAGTCAGGAGAATATATGAGCATACCTGTCAGTCACCTCTGCGCAAGTTGCAATGTCGAAGCAAGGACAAGATAAGACAAGCAATTTACACAATCCGAAGGTTTATTAGCCATCTTTATATATTGACTTTTAACACCTTTAGAAAATAATCAGATACAATCTCATTGCTTTCTCTGACTTCAGTCACAATTCAGATTTGCAAAAATATAAAATATCTCCATTCCTTGATGAAAGGTTTTGCTTTACTTTGATGTGTCTCTTATTACTTTAACAGCTAACCATAACCGCAAGGGCAAACAAAAGACGTTTACTGTAAAAAAAGCCACCCGCAGCAACACGCACCGAACCACAGGTACTGAATACATAATTATCAAACTGAAACATTAAGATGTGAAAAAATTTCTAATTACACGAGTGGGCGCACGTCGTATTTTTTACGACAGAAGCATAAAATAGTATGAAATCACCTTGAAACTCAGACAAACCCAAACCCATGACTCCGAATGTGAGAACAGGACAGGAAAAATCCCGTTTGTCGTAAAATTTGCGCAGGCGCGCCCGCTGGAAGGTTAAATGGAAATTATTTTACCAACGAGCAACTTTACAGGAATATAAGTATTTTATATGAGAGTAAACGCATCTGGAATATTTCAGTCATAGTTGTGTATTATATTTCAATTGAACGACAAGAGATTAATCTTGAGAAATTAAGCCAGACACATTTTTTACTTTAGTATTTTTTTATAGCGGAACATTTTCGCTAAGAAATCAAGAAGTTTATATCATAAACAAATAAAAGATCAAATTCGTTTTAAATTGAGTTTTTTTAAAACATTATATCTGTTTAGGGTATGAAGGCAAAAAAAAATCCAAAATTCTTTAACGGAAAAGCCGTAGCGACACTTAAAGTGATGATAAAAGCAGGAAAAAAACGGTACCAACATGAAAAAAAGAAAATTGAATGAGAAATCTATTGGCATCTTAAATTATCGTTTCTGATAAACTTCTCATAGAATTCAGTGCCACATTCTTACACTAAGAGTTTTCAGCAACACAAAATAATAATCAAAAGGTTGAAAAATTACAAAAAAAACCAGGGTAAACGCCTTAAAATAAACTTGATACACTAAAAAACGCAATTTCCTCGCGTCAAAATAAAATTCAATCACAAACACTTCGTATTATTTTGTGAATAAAAAAGAATAAATATTACTGAGTTCCTGCAATGTCGAGTGAATCTTTACTGAAAATGCTATTCCGTGAAGAAAAGATTTGTTATTAAATGTTCTGAATTTTCTTCTTCTCTTTTTTATTTATTATTTTGCAATGCGTTCTTAGTGTCTTGTAATGGTTCAGACGAGCTTGTGATAATAAAAAATATTACTGGTGGAGAGTTTTGTGAACAAAACAGGTGCTGCTCGTGAATAAAAACTGCGGAATATGCAGCACACCTAACTTTATACAGTTTAAAAATTAAATGTCTTTTTAATTTTTTATTGAATTTTGAATGTAATATTGGAAACGTTCAACAATCTAGCACAATTTTAGCTTCAATACTCCGGACAAATACAGGGCAAAACGGTTTGCCTTTCTTCCGACAGGAAGAAAATTTCTTGAAGGACAGCATATTATTCCAGTATTAATTTCTTTCTGCTGCGCATGCACAGTGACAAAGCTCAATTTTTTCAACCCCAAGGTTTGAAAGGCAGAGAGTGCTATATAAAAGTTGAACAGAAGTTAGAAACAGGGTAAGACCAATATATATGGTAAATGCATATATCATTTCTGGAAACCATTAAATTGATACTAAAAATAGCTAATTTTAACAAAATTTTTCATTTACGTTACATTTAATTCAAAACTTATATTATCCATGAATGGTTTGTCAAAAAGCATAATGAAAAGGTTTGAAATGGAACAAGAAAATTATATTCACCAGGTATATCACGTAACAAAACACCTCGTAATGCTTGGTGAATCCTATTATCCCCTTTCTTCAAATTCAAAAGTTAATTTGCTATTTTTTTTAATTTAGAAGCGCTTAGCCTTATAAGTAAACAAGCGGGTTTAACAGGATCAACCGTTATACATTTCAATTTCTTTCTGATTGCTTTGTCTATTTAATCCCAAACAAAATTGCGATTTCTTTTCCTTGACCTTTAATTCCGTTTCGCAAATCTCCTGGGTATTAAGTGTTCTTAAAAAATAACTTCAATCGAATCATTCCCTGAAAATTATGCTGCTTAATTCTTTCCACGTGGCTGAGCAATTTTCTGAATGACTTTTTTTTTCTTTTTGGGCCTTAATGTTTGGAAATAAAATTACAAGCAGTCCGATCGATATCAAACATGACTTTATTCAGTAGAGAATGTCGCTTGAGAGTTATAGTGTCATTAAATTATACACTACATACATTAATTATACTAATGCATTAATTACAATTATTTCTGTTTTAACCCGTTAACGCCCAGCGTCCTATTTATGGGCTGTTACATTTCAGTTCCGTGGCTGAACAAAATGCATTCAATTGTTTCTTTTTTTCTGTGTCTAAGAAGCAGGGATGAGATTGCCGAAAAAATCCGAAAAAATTTGCGAACGACATTGTAATTGCTACTAGTATTACATCCATCCTATTTATATACAATTTTCCCTCAATAAGAAAAAATAGTATGAATTAGAAAGAAATTATGGTTCCATTATAAAGCACACATCAGTAAAACATCTGTTTGTTGAAATTAATTAGTGCGTATTCATTTTTAAAATAAAAATCAAATATAATACTCTGGATAAACACTCATTGAATTGAAATTTGGAATATTGAGTACACTTTTCTAGATTAAATGGAAAGAAAACAACACAAAGAAGAAAAAGAAACACAAAAATGTATTAACTATATTAGTTGTCATTTTTTTAATACACCTCTCTCGAACAGATCTTTTATATTATAAGAAGTTATTTTTCTTTTTTCGTATGGTTGCCTCTCTAGTTCGTTAGTAAAACTATTTGATTTGAGTTTTTGGAGCTCAGATCTTCAAATATATTCCCCCCTTATTTTGAGAAAGTTTTATTTGAATAAAAAAGTCGGAAAATTTTTGAAAAATCGAAAATGTCGGAAAATCCTCCAAAAGTTGGTAAGAATCTCATCCCTGAAGAAGTCAATAGGTATTAACAAACTCATAAACAGTTTTCAACAGGCATATACCACCAGTTAGCCATATTTTGAAGTCAAAATGTCGCCATCTTTATTTTTTCCCCCTTTGAATTATTTTTGAGGCATTGCAAGGAATTAAAAAGTGATTTTTATTTTTTTTTCTATTTTACTATAATTTGAAAATATTTATGTAAAAGTCTTAAAATAAATTTTTCTTTCGATTTTTTATTTTTTGTTTTCTAATAGAATTTAAAAAAAAAGAAAATCAAAAGAATTTTTTCCTTCGAATTTAATTGTACTTTAAAGTTAAATTAATCTTAGTGCTTTAAACAAATTACAATTTAATAGAATTTTATTGAAATGTATGTTTTAAATTAATTTCGTCTTTAATGGGTTAAAATGCTGTTGAACTATATCTAATGATGATACCATTATTGTTTGAGAATATTTGTGATTTGAAAATGCTTTTGATTAGTTTTCGCTTCTATTAGATTTCTAATCATTAATGTAATATTTTAGTTTTCGTTTCGACATGAAGGAATGAGCACAAGGTTATTCTATGGGATTCTTGCAACTGACAAAAAGCATTAATTGAATCCTAAGATACTAATTAAAGGATTGGTTTCTAATGAAAATAAATTTTAAAAGCCCAGGGAGATCTATTTAGGGGTTTAGCACGCAATTTTTGATCTTGAGGAAATCATTTGGGAAACACTTCATCCAAAAATTCCCTCTTCAAATCTCCTCAACTTATGACTATTGGTATGTGGGACACAAGAGCGAGATCCAGACCAATGGCCACTGTAAATTATCTGCGAATTCGGATTCGGAATCCTCTGCATTCCAATCTCGAAGCCAGTACTCTGCTACCAGACTCGAAATTAATTAATCTTTAGGGAACGAGAGGATGAAATCCAAAAATACATATTTAAAACAAATATTTCAGGAAAGAAAAAGAAATGAATTTTTTTCTCCACTTGAAGTCACTGGAAGGAAAGATCCCTATAACAGCGCTTCGTGGAATACAATAAGAGAGAGAAGATAGAAAGATTAGTTTTAAGATGGGAAGGACAATTTTATGGTTCGGATGTACAACATTTTTTTCCTGCCTATACTCACATAACACAATACCCCAGCATATCCCCGATCTCGTAGCCAGGATGGCTCCTTTTCGGTTGGTTGGGTGTGCTGAAATTTTATTGAACAATCAAGAGCAAAAAAATTACATTTTATATATAAAAGGATACAAAAAGAGGGCATTTAGATCAAAATAATATAACTGTGCATTTAAAGAAAGAAACAGCTTTGCATATTGATATCTCATATTACAGTTTCGGTCCCTCTACAAAACTGGACCGTTGTGCTGGGTCTAGCTTGCAAAATGTCATGTATACTAGTAGAATTGTAAGTGCCCATTCAATGCCCCATAGAGACTGGGATTGTCAGTCTTGATTCCCTTTGTTCTTGGCTTTACATCAGAGTAGAAACTACCTGTTTTAGGTTCGTAGGAATGTCCGTGTTGTCTTAAGAAAATAAGGATGATTTTCTCTTGTGTTGTTGACTTTGAGAGAGTTGTGTCTTATGTATGGGAGAAGAGAGAGGATGAGTACCTAGGTTAAATTGAGTCTGTGGCTAGTTGTTGTCATTATCTTGTGGAAAAAGGGTGTTTCGTTTTCCGCGATGAAGAGAATGAGTTTTCTGATTTTCGCCCTAGAATTGTTGTTGTTCATAACTCTTTACCACCAAAGTAGTTCTAGGTCAGTTTTGTTAGGTGATGTGATGTTGAGAGCAGGCAGTTTGTGGCATGGTGTAAGGGGTTTACCAGGTTTCCGTAGCCGCAGGAATCGCTGTTTCTGTTGTTGAATAGTTTAAGGTATGCCGGAAATGGTCCGTGGCCTGTCACGAACGTTATTTCGGGCATTTGCCATGGAGAAGGACTTGTCTTGACTTTAGACAAAACGTTGTAAACACTCCTGCCTGTTTCTCCATTGTCCCATTTTTTGTCATAGGATGATGGACTCTTTTTGTTGCAGACTCTTGATATGGCTTCTTGGTGCTGGGATGTATGTGGGGATTCCCTCCTGTGTTGCCTTCTTGGCTAGTACGTCGGCCGCTATATTACCGCTGTATCCGACGGAAGCCCTAATCCATCCAAGTTTGATGTTTGTAAATTTCCGTAATATTGCTTGTGTTTGTTGAGCAATAGGGCTGTGGAGTCAATTGAAGCAATTGAATGAAAGCTCGACTCGCTGTCTGACTATATACATTCTAACTTGTTGGACTCACACGAAAATCTTTCCCTAGATTATCATTTGTTCCATTTTGTAAAATGAAAATAATGTGGAACTGAATTTGCTTCAATTCCTAAGCAGAGGTAAATAATCCGCTGATACGATGCTGTTGCAGCCCGTAAACAGAGAAAAATGCTCCATTAATACAGTTTTTTCTCAACCTATACGCACAAGAAAATATTCAATTGGCTTAGCTTTTGTTCTGTTTTGTACGCAGAGAAAAATAGCCTACTCTAGCTCGCACGCAGAGTAAAATGTTCCAATGATACAGTTTTTGTTCGAGCCTATACGCAAAGGAATGCGTAAAGCTGTCATACCACTTGTTCTATCTTGTGCGCGAAGGAAAATGTTCATATGTTATAGAATTTGTTTTAGCATGAACGTTGAGCTCGATACGCTCTTGTGCCACCCCGCGCGCACATAAAAATGTTCCACAAATGTCGAATTTGTTCAAGGCAACATGCCATGGAAAATATTCCAATGGTACATAACAGCTTCTTCACTGCCAGTAAGTAAATGGTTGATCAAACATATTAATATACGCTAAATTTATTCACATTAGGTTTCGTAAACGTCTTTAAATGTAAATTAGATGAAGGTACCAGTGTGTAATCGTATCAAAATTCATTAAAGGGTTGCCTGAATTAAAGTATAAGTGTTTAAAGCTCAATTAGAAAGAATATAGAGTAGCAAACCCAACACCATCTCGTATAATGCTTTTTAGACTAAGGAAAATCAATTTTCTAAAATATATTTGCATGTTCGCCAACAGGGCCGAAATGGGCATTGAAGGCTGATTTTGTGAAACAAAATGGCAATAATTTTAGAAAAATGAGAATTTTATATGATTGACTAAAGTTTTATTGATACATTGGCAATTATATTTAACTTATAACTTCTAAATGAATTTTTACTTACTGAATTGTTGCAGATTACTCGAGTTAAAAATTCACAACTTTCTTTTTCCCAACTTTGCGTGTTTCATTTCATACTTTAGTTTACAAAATTTGTTCAATATGTTTTCTTTCTACTAATTGCTCTATGTTCATTCTTAAATTAACACTATTGACTGCAGGATGTTGCAAGTCTCCAACGATATGTCTGACGTTCATTAGTATACGGTCTTTTAAATTGACTAAATTGTAGAAATTTTTGGAGAAAAATACATTTTAAATGATCCCACAAACCAAGATCGCATGAAGAAAACTTTGCATAAATCACTTTAGACACAACTTATTCCAAAGACAAATTTTTAAATTTTAAAACGAATGTGAATGCTAAAAATATTTAAGTGTTCAAATGTCCATTACATGTTAGTCAATCACGTAAAAGTTTCCCTTTTACGGAATCAACCTGCAGCGCCACATTTTCCCCTGGTGATAAATATGTAAAACTCTTTCTTCTTTCGTTCAGAAATTATTTTCCAGCAGTCTATGAAGTGCTGCTGAATTTGCTTCAGTATATTCTTTTTAATTGACCTTTAAGAGCTATACTTTATTTATGGCCAGCTAACCCTGTACATTACACTGTAGACAGAGTGATTCTACGGTCATGTTACAAACTTTGATGGGTTGTACAGCTTACTAAAATATACATTTTTTTGTATAGGAATGTATGGTCGGAAGTGACGCATTGAGGCACTAACACAAAAAAATTAGACTTGAAAAATAAAACATTGTTTATTTACAACACCATGGTAAAAAGCTTCTTTGCAGCAAATGTTTCTAATAAATGCTCAAAATTGCGAACACCAACAGTAATGAAAACTAGGCAGCTCTGATTAGCTGGCAAAGCTGTGAGTAGAGGCAGTAGTGGACCTGGCCATCTGTGATCTGATGCATCTTCAGGCATACGTTATTTGCAATAGTGTTTTCTACCGTGATTGGAGATTTTAAGATTAGTGAAATGGCAGACATGCATCTAATGTACGGTGCTGTTTATTGGAACGGCAGAGCACCGTTGCGGTTGTGTTAGGAACGTTCTCCGAACAGGTGTATGCTGAACCAAACAATGTCTGATCAGTTGCATCGACACTTTTGTGAAAATGGTTCATTTAACCCTAGCTCTGGCGGAAGGACTGGAATAAAAACTGTACGACATCCAAGCATGGAAGAAACCATTTTGAACATTACAACAAGTGCAAGAGTTATTGCACGTCTTGTGTATATGAATCAATCTACCATCTCTGCGCGTAGAAATCTGCCAATAGTTTTTGTAGTACTGTGCGTTGCAGTCAGGTTCCCCAGCTTATGTGCTAATTACAGGAGAGATTACTTTTACACAGGAAAGTGTTTTCAATGTGCACAATACTCATGTGTGGGTAACAGAAAATCTACATGCTACACGTCCACGTGATTTCCAAAAATGCTTCTTTGTGAATGTTTGGGCAGGTATCGCCAACGATTTCCTCATTGGCCCATATCTCTTACTAACACGATTCAATGGCTCACATTGTCGTAATTTTCTGGAAGAGGCTTTACCAAAATCGCTGCAAGAAGTTCCGACTGTCATTCGTAATCAAATATAGTTTCAGCAAGATGTTGCGCCAGCCCATTTCGAAGTAGTTGTCCGCAATTACCTGACTGCAGTTTCGCCGGCGATGAATTGGGCATGATGGACCAGTCCGATGGTCCGAACGCGATATTTATGGAATATCGATTATTTTTTATGGGGACATATGAAGGCCTTCATTTACGAGACTCCAGTTGACTCAATTGAGGATCTCGTTGCTTGACTCTCCATTGCGGCTGCAAGCGTGCTCTAAACACTTGCCATCTTTAGAACTGTTCGCCAATCATTTCTTCGACAGCTACCAAGCAAATATCAATATTTGTGGCTGTAGGTTTGAGCATTGATTGTAAAAATTGCTGCAAAGAAGGACTTTGCGATGATATTGTAAATAAACAATGTTTTGCTTTTCATGACTCATTTTTTTTGTACGTGCCTCAGAGCGTAACTTCCGATTATACATTCCTATAAAAAAAAAGATTTGTTTTAGTAAGCTTGCCCCATGACCGCAGTATCACCTTGTACAGTTTAATTTCATGTATGAAATCGCTAAACAGGAAAAGCATGCATTAAAGCACCGTTTATACGTCTTTCATGGGAATGCCGTAAAACAACGTAGAAATGAAAAGACTTATAATCGAAGTGAAATACAATGCAAACGAATGAATAAGGACAATAATGAAACGAAGTATAAATGATGTGTAAATGAGAAACGTATAAACGGTTCTTTATTGTATTTATAAATTTATTCACTTGCATCATTTAGAAAACATTTTTTTCGCGTATGAATCTTTGTTTTTCTTTTTTTAAGAATCATAATAAATTCTATTGAAGCAAAACGAGAAAGATTCATTTCTTTATCCTAACTGGAAGCATATTTAAACCAATTCATATGGTGTGAGATATCCGATTAGATTCTTTCCCCTTGAAAATTTAATTTTAAATATTTCTTTTTGTTGAAAAAGATATAATATTTTACACGTAAACAACTTTACGGTCTTCTTTCTTTTAGGATCATTGCGTCACAATGATGTAATTTCTGCTCTTTTATCTTTCAATTTGTTTCTGAAATCTCTAAGACATTGAACGTTCTTATAATAGGAAGTTTAATTAAAATATTGTCGAAAGTATAAGTTGCTTAATTCTTTCTTAGTAGTTAAAAAAATTCTAAAGTATTTTTTCTTTATCTTTTAATCTTATTCTTTGAAGATTAAAATGAAATCTCCGAAAGAAGTATTTAATAAATTTAATCTTAAGGGGAAAATAAAGTTGCTTATGATAACAAAGTGTCAGTCGTACTGTAAAATTCAATGGTGAGATAAATTTGTATGTTAGTTTTCACTTGTTAGTTTTTTAGTGAAAGGAGTGACAAAGCGTATTTAAATTAAAGCAATAACTTTAAGTGTTTAATATTTGCATTGATAAAAAAAATGTTTCATAGTCATTTTCCTGTTGTCAAAATAGTCTTATTCTTAAGTGCCTGCATTGATTTTGTTTTATGAATTTGTCCCTCTAATTGTATTGATTTTTTTTACTTTTTGGATGCATCAATAAAAATTTCCGCTCGCCACTAGGGGCGCTGCTGTTCTTCAGTAATGAGTCACAGTATTATTCGTTTCAGAAAGATACGCCTATCACTTTTGGACAACTTTATTTATTAGAGGAGCAAAAAGACCGCTTCTTGATCGTTTACAGACTAATGTTCCCAAATGGGAAAATCAAATTAAAAATTCATTATATAGTTCTTGTTCTTTTGAAAAAATTATTACTTATAATTAAAAGTAAGCTTGATTTTTTTTATGTACAATTTATGCTTTCGATATAAATTCGGTAATGTACAGAAATCCTTAAAAATGGGCTATTTTTAAATTTTAATATGTGTGTTGCATAAAAATTCCTAAAAACTTAAAAAAAAGATCCAAAATTTCTAAAAATACGTACACATAGTAAAAAATGTCCAAGTTTCTAATAACATATAAAACATAATTATATCAATAAGAAATGTATTTGCTATAATTCATTAAAGTTTCATGTTCCCAATTGGGAACATTGGCCAGTTGTAACTATTCTGTGAAAAAATGAATTTTCTCTATTGTAAGTTTTCACTGAAAGCAACATGGGAAGGTCAATTCTCATATAATGCAGGAAAGGAAATCTCCTTTGATTGTTAAAAGGTTAAAGTTTTAATTTTGGCGAAAAAATTCATTCTTATTTGTAATATTGGGGGAGGGCATAATTATAAATTTGTCGGATAAGCATTTATATATAGCCGGAATGATAATAATGTAGAGATTGTTTCTTCTCATTAATATTTGAATTTCCAATCCAGCTGATTAAAAGATATTCACACGCACAGAAGATAAAGGTATGCATACGGCAACGTAATCGAATTCATAAATTTAATTCTGTGCTGGGTGGGGTTTATCATTTGTATAAAATGCGAGAAATAACACCAGAACGTCATTTTTCTGCACTTTTTTGTACAAAATATATATTTTATTCATCTAAATTCATAAATTTTCAGTTAAATCCATATTTGCGATTAGTTATAAAAATATTTTTTGCAATAATTTGCTTATTATTCAGTCTAATCATCACAGTATTCCATTTCAATGTCTAATGTAATGAGCTTAAACAGAAGTGGCCAATGTTCCCAATTTGGAATATTATAAAAAAACATTTATAAAATTTTTTATTCATATTTTAATGACTGATGTGTTTAAACTAAAGCATTAGAAGATGAAATATGCAAAAATGTAATATAAAAATTAACCTGGATCTGAATTCCATATGTAAACGTTTAAATACCCAAGGGTAAACGTCCAAACATAGAAAAAAATATTTCTTAATTTTTGTAAAGCGTTCCAAATTTACGGTAAATCAATAAATACAAATAAAATCTTTCTATATATTGCTTTATAAAAAGTAAATATCGCCTCTTCATCTTTCCCCCTCCTTTATTTTGGTGAAATTTAAGTCGACTGGCAAATGCTCAAGAACCCGGACGATTTCTCTTCCTGAAAACGAACATTATATTTTTGGATTGGCTGAGACAAAATCATCAAAACTGGTGTAACGAAAGTTTAAAAGTTTCTAAGCAAAACGAAAGACAGGTCTGAAGAATAAATTATTTTGAAGGGAAATTTTTAATCAGCAAATACAGTCGAAAAGAGCAGTAATGCTGGGAAACCATCGGTATAAATTCAGGCAGTTAAACCAATCGCGTAGCCATCGTGGCATAGACCATGAAATCACTACAACAAGTTAAACTTTCGAAACTTGTGAAATTTGAGAGGTAGAAACAGTCTAATTTACCAGAGTGTGACTCAAATGCTACAAAATGGATTGCAGGAAAACGAGTTAGATATTTTTCGCATAAATTAATGTAGTTCCAACAGAGTGCCTTAAATAAATCTTTATGAAGTTGTGTGTGTTTCCAGAAAATGATAGTTGGCAATATTGATAATAAAATTAAATTTTGGGACGCTATATAGTTATAATGAGTAATTTTAAGATGGATAATAGTTTGCTTATTCCCAAAAAACACAAAGTTACAAAATCAATAAGCATGCAAGTCAAAGAGAAACACACCAAATTTAAATTTATTGTTCAAACATAGGGAATTTAATCCCTTCATCCAAAACAAATCATGTGAATATTGCTACATTCTCTACTTGGTTAAGAATCAACCATGCTCACATTTAGAGGAAGAGAGATACTCATAATAACAGTTATCTCCTCAGAAATCATTTTCTTCTTCTTCGAAGCAGGAATTACATTTGCGAAAATTAAATGGAACATAACCATGGTAACTAACACCAGCCCAGACTATCTTAAAGGGTGTGAAGCCATTAAGGCGACCAGGGACTTTCAAAATCAATTTATTTAAATTTCATCTAATGAATTTGAAATTTTGAAGGCATTAATAGGAGCACTATATAAGATAACACACAAAATTCAACTGCAATATATTTTTTTATTTCTGAGTTATGGGTATAAATGGCATTTTAATAGCAATTAATGGCCTTTGTGGTAAAGGATCCAGGCGCTTCAATTTGTGTTCAAATTTGATGACATTCTACAAAAATATAAAGACATATATGGAGAAGAATTTTTAGCATTCATATAGAAATTATTTTGTTTTTAAAATGTAAATATTTTCTTCCATATAAATATTGGGCATATTTTTTTCCCAAAATCAATGGCATCGAGTTATTATTTATATTCATTTTGAAATTCCTTTCTGAAACATAAAAATTAATCCCTATTTTTGTTTGAAAAGTGTTAGAGGAACTAATTAAAAAATTAGAATGATTTCGAGTAATTTTGGAGCGCCTGGAACATTTATCATAAAGGTTATTAATTGTTATTAAAAATTATATTTATACCCATAACTCAGAAATAAATAAATATATTGCAGTGAAATTTTGTGTGTCGTCTTGTATAGTACTCCTATTAATGCCTGCAAAATTTCAAATTGATTAGTAGAAAATGTAGAGAAAAAGATTTTTAAGGTCCTTGGTCGCCTTAAGGGATGGAAAATAAATGAATTTTAACATTACCAAAACACTTGAAAGATTAATAGGTTTAAAAATTATCTAAAATGACAACAAACAAAAACGTTATAAAATGTTTTAAAAATAATTTTGAAAAGTGATTAAAAGTCAAAGAGATTGTGTCGCTGAGAAGCTATCTTTTTTACTTTTTAGATAGTTCAAAAATATTTTTTGTGTGATTATATGTTCTGAAGTTAATACGGAAAAACACTGAAAATTACCCTTTTTATTCCCGCTTAAACAGACATTGCATGTTTTAGCTATAGATTCACGACATAATATTTGGATTTTGAGCTCTGATGATATGACAGTAATTGTTAATAGAGAAAAATAATTTTTTTTATATTAAGAAGATAAGAGCCCACAAACCTGTAGTTAAAAATTCAAATGTTTCCTTTTTTGGCAGTTGATAGGTTTTAAAAAGTATGATTTTGAAGGTGGTACGAGATGTTAGACAATGCAATAAAAACTGAAAAAATTATAAATGAACTATAATCTTATTTAATGAGATAAAAAAATGATGATAAAAATTTAATGAGTAAAAAAGCAATTCAATTAAAAGACAGGTAACCATTAAAAATTTAAAAGTGCTAAAAGATGAGGCAAATTAATGCAAACTATAGAAGGAGTTGCATCGATTTCAAAAAGCAGTGCTTAAATGTAATTTACCGCAGCCGCATATTAAAAGCTGCGAAATTCTGCTTGCGAAAGTGAAAGTGTCAAAAGTAAGCAATTTAACATTTTCAAAAGCATGCGAGTAGCAGATGTGATTAGGTTTAGGATTGCAACAAACGAAAGAAATATTACAAATTGTGCTTAAATTAATTTTTGAAATTGATTATAAATAAGAAAAAGGTCATACAGAAATGGAACAGGTGTCACTGTAAAGCGAATGTTACAAATTTTAAGAGGGTGTAAAAATAGTTTCTGCGCGATGATATGTTCCAAAGAGCAGGCAGAGTTATGAGGCCAAAGTTATGGCAGAAAAACGCTAGACCTTTTAACACCGTTTTCAAACCCTTTAGGTGGAGTTAGAAACTTTTTAATTGTGTAGTTAATCCTTCTAGGTGCTAAGGAACATGTGTGCTGCGTCAAGAGTTGTGGAATTGTATAAGGTTCAAACACACAAACAAACAAAAATACATTGAATTTTATGTATATATAGATTCAAAAATTCTAAATTTGTGAAATGTTCTCATTTTGGGCTTAGGATGAAAGTTCAAAAAGAAAATAAATATTTTACTTTTTTCAGTTAAATTCAAAGTAATTACAATCGGCATCACTGGGATTTAAGTAGCGCAGAAGTTATTGGAAGTTATTCCATGATGCCATTTAGAATCATTGGGAGTTAATGCCGCACAATAAGTGGTTTAAATATTTCACAAAGATTGGTATTTATAAAATATAGTAGCTAATTATGCGTTTATTGATAATAGTAAACACATTTTGTTTTCATAAATAAAAAACACAGTAATAACTAAACTATTTTTTTACATGGTAAGCTTTAAAACAGATATTTTTGTTATTCAGACACAATGAAACATTGCATTTTTTGCAAATTACTCTTGAATAGGATTGGTTATGTTCATGTACGTGAGGAGGCGAATGGGCAATTCGTCATACTTGGCATAAGATACTGATATTTAGTTTTAAATATTTTTTTAAAATTTCGTTGAAATTCAGTTTCAAGTATTATTTTAAAATTGCGAAACATAGTAGAGAAGAATCAATACGAATTACAATGTAAACTCAAACACAACACGTACAGTTATCAAGAGGAGTTGAGCTGTGTTCATCTAACTTCGTTGATGCCAATTGGAGTATTCATACTTGAGGGAAGATAAAAACTAAAATTTTTAAATAAATATTTATCAGAAAAACTGAAATAAAATATTAACATATTAAAATATAATAAGAATAAAAATGCACCTGTAATTTCATTTGAATTATATTCAAATTACTTTTTATTTTGACATATTTTGCTGACTAAGGTGAATTACAAAAATGCAGTATTTCAATAAATAAAATCGATGGTGCAGCCAACTATTGGTAAGAATAAAAAATGAATTTGAAAAGAAGAAAACGTGAATAATTTAACTCTCGAGAACGAGAGTTTTTTATACTTACTCGAGGATGCGCATAGGGCCTCGCAGGCCAGGGGTCCTGTTTTTTTCAACAAAACGTGCAGAAAATTGCAAAGGAAACATTTGTTGCGCTAGTGTTCAGAATATGAAATATTAATAAAATAATTTTCAAAATATCTTTTCTAGGAAGCGCATTAAATTGAAGAAAATTGATGAATGCTTGTATTTCCATGGTATTTATGAAAATGCTGGATTCGCCGTCCAAAATTACCTGAATTCTCCTGGATATAAGTGCACCATTTGTCTCATCGATAAGCATTTCCATGACTTTTGAACCGGTATACAACTTCTGCTTCACCAAAGTTTTCGATTAGTTGTATGCCAATATTGTGTTTAAAAATACTCATATTTTTGCGAAGTTCTATTTTACATCATATTGTTAATTCCACCTAACTTACTGTTTAATACACCAATTTTTAACTCCAGCCTTCTTCTAAATAAGTGTTGAACTCACAAATATTCCATTCATTGTCTAATTCCTTTTCAGAATTCGACATATGATCTCTAACTAATTCAAAAGCAACAATTTCTTTATTTTCTTCGTTAATCGATTCTTAATTATTTGATTTTCAGCTAAAAGCCTTTCTTATCTAAACATCTTCTAATTGTAGTTCGAATAGCGATGAATTTATCGCGATCTATCTGTTCTCTTTAGTTATCCTACACAGAAACATTAGCGCGCATAGAGCTTCGAAGGCCCGACGTTCTGTTTTCTGAGATAACAAATGAGGGGAAATTCTTGAAATACCTTTGGTCAGCCAGTAAATGACCTTAAATGCAGCTACTGTGATTCTGGAGTTTTTTCGTTCAGGGGTTAATCTTCTGTAATAAATTCTTGCAGGCAGCCAAGTTTAGATGCTGGAGGAAAAAAAAATGATGATTTCAAATGACATCATTAGGACTGGAAGGGTTAAATAGCTGGCTCTTAAAAAAGTAACTAAGTAACTATTGATGAGAATAGCAATAGATTCGAAATATGGTACTTTGGTAATAAATTATTGCCTATTATACTATTGAATATTTTGTTTCTGATTCTTTTCCCATTCTTTTGATAAATAGTTATCAGACGTATATACGAACATTAATATATAAATTACATATTTTTCAATTTGTTAATTGGAGTATTTTGCATAGTATTTTTCCGTTAATACATTATTTAAAAATAACTGGCTGATTGAAAATAATTTTGTATTGGAAGTTATATGTATTTGCAAAGATATTTAGTATTAGAAATTGTAAAAGAAATTTGAAACTGATAAATAATTAAATGGAACCAGTTCATAGTTTTCTGTGAATATCGCTTGCTTAAGTTTTGAGTTTGATTGGCACTTTTAGTTGTAAACATTAATTAAATTCCACACAAATTTAAGATGTTGACTTAAATTTCAAGTATTCTAAAATAAAATTCTCATTTTTTTATATGTCAATAAAAATCAAATTTTTATGAGGTGAATAAAATAGTATGTTCAAAAAATATGCAGTGTTATCAAGTGTGCCAGGATTAAAAAGCATTAATTTTAAAATGCAAAACCTAATATTAAGGTTTCTCTAGTCTCAAGAGATCCATCAAAATATTCGCATTAACTATAATTATGAATAATTATTCACAATCTGTCTATTTTGTTGCACTCCGCTATATAAGATAACTAGCAAACCGCTTTGGCATTCTGTGAGCTACCAAGTGGGCACTCTTCGAAATCTACTGAAGTACGTGGTCTTATTGAAAACATTACAGCAGTTCTTACGATGCATCCAAGTAAACATATATTGATTCTAATAGTTTTCGTTCAATATTATTTTTATATATATAATCAGTGCAAGACTTTGTGCTAACCCTGTATAAAATTATTACTTATCCGCATTTTGGGCTTCAAAAGGGATTTTTTAAAAAATATTTCTATTCCAATTTAATATACATATTTTCGATTTTTCTCAATAAGATTATTTGTCAATACCTTATTTTTAAACAATTTCCAATTTTCCTTTGTAGTAATTTATATAGAATGACACATAGTTTGTCAAAAACTCGATCAGAAGAATATTAAATAACATATGTGCATTTTCCGGCTTGTTACGTCATGCTAGTTTAAAGTATATTTCCTTCATTAAGACACTAGCAGTAAGCGCAAGGCGTTGCCGGTGGCATAATGGCTTCAATTCAGTTAGGATCCTGTTTCAAATAGTTAATTGGCGACTATAGATATTTTGAATTAAAGCTATCCAACGAAATGATTTAAAACTGAAGATACATAACCAAATATGCCATTATTTTTGAAAAAATAATTATTTTAGGATTTATAAGAAGGATTCCTATAAAGCATGTAAAATGTTAAAGAATAAAAACCGAATGAAATTTTGAATGATTACAAATGGACCAAAACACTTGAAAAGATAAAGACAAACATAATTTCATAAATATTCGTATATAGATTAGACGGACAGTGTACACCCGTCATTTCTGCTTCTTCCAGTATAGAATGTCCTTGTTTTCGATGTTGCCATGTCTTTTTTCCATTGTTCCATGTGTGGTTCTTGGGTACTTCATTGCGCAATAGTGTGCATGCAAACTCATCTTGGGTGCAAAGTCTGAAGAAAGATATCAGAGTTGCTACCTCAGGTGCTTGGTTAAAAAGGCTGCTTAGCAGCATTTTTTCTGTCATGAAGTAGACTCTCTGAGAATTTTTAAGGTGGACGCTTAGATGAATGACAGTAGGGTGTGGCTCGTGAATCGGGAAGTCATTAAAACGATAATTGTTTGTTCTATCTAATGGTGCATCGATTGGTTTTTCTATTATCATTATTTCTTATACATCGGCCAAAAACGTGCGAAAAATCACACAAAACGACACTAAACATTAAATAAAATATTTTCTAGATTAAGTTTTAAAATTTAAGCTTCGAGGTGCAATGAGTCACCATTACGACTACCTGTGTGTCAAGTCTCAAGGATATAAGTGAAATATTTTTAGTTTAAACTTCACACACAAACAAACATTGAATTTTATAAGTATAAATTAATATACGTAATATCTCAGAGAGCTTGGTTTACAGATTCCACAAAGTTTCGGCGAAAGCAAAATGTTTATTAGGATATTAACTCAGCTTTCAAAAATGAAAGGGAAACACGCAATTAATTATTTGTTTAAACAATGAAAACAGTATGAACTGAGTTGCAACAATGAAAAGTAATGTTGTAAATTATACCAAAAAATATTTTTAAACATTTATTAAAATTAGAGAAAATATTTTACGGCAACTTTTTCTTTTAAAATAAACTTTTAGACGTTTAAAATAAACTTCATCAGAACGGAATTGATTGTTCTTTCTCATAGTGTATTTATTCTTTTGATACGGTTATTAGGAAACAATGCAATACAGAAATAAGTATGAAAAATCACTCAAAATACCACAAAATATTAAATAAAGATTATCAAGATTGAATTTTAAAAATCGGGCTTCGAAGTGCATTGAGACACCATTCGTACTACCTATGTGCCAAACTTCAGGGCTGTAAGCGCAATATTTTAGGTCTAAATATTGCGCACACAAACATTGCTTTTTATATAGAGAGAGATATTAAAGTTAATTAAAAATTAAATTAAATTTTTATAAAACCCTTTCTTAGTGGTATCTAATCTGAAGAGGTGAGTCGGAGTTAAATATGAGAACCCTAGTTCCAGAAAATACATGTGCGTTTCAAGTCTGAGATTTCATGGAGCCAGGCGTGTCTGATATCATGTCTAATCTTATTTGTCTGAAAACGATGTTATATATACTCAACAGAGAACAGAAATTTATTTAATGCCCCCATTTCTTCTCAGGAACTTAAAAAATCACAACCATAAATACTACTTAACAACTCTAGACTAAAACAATTTTCGTTGTTTAGCTACTCTTGGAGGAGAATTACTCTGTAGTTATTATGTTATTTAACTATAAATAGAAAATTGTTAACCTTTATTCAAATGCAGAATAACAACTACCACTATTTTAAATAAAATTATAGCTATATATATTCTATTGCAATAAAATTTTTGCGGTATGCGCTTCTTCCCAGCTCTATAAAACGCCGCTTTTAAATAAAAAGAGTGGTGTAATGTACCGAAATGAAATATAGAACGTGTACCTCAGCTCTGGCCAAAAGCTTCAATTACAAAGCAATATTTAAAAAACTATTACAGCGCCCCTCGACGGCGAGTTCATAACCTCATTTCATACATTTTCATGACTTAAAGATGGAAACAAAATGATTCATTTTCAATTACCGTCGCTACAATTTGTTATGTATTTCGGAAAAGCCTATTACTCTATATGATTTATGGTTTGATATGGAAAAAAAGTTAGGAAATTCCTTTCCCTCTTATTGGAGCATGAAAATTTCATCATAATAGAAGCATTATTTATTATATCATCTGTGTTTTCATAATGTTATTCGGAGTCGTTTTAAATCAACTTTATTTATTCATGAAATTATATCGAAATAATACAAAATGCATGATACTTCAATTAAAATTGAAACAAAAGTACGCGCACAAACATTGAAAATGAAATAGTTTTAAAATATAACATTTTTTTTTAGTAATTTTTGTTTAGTAATGCTTAGTCATTTTTTTAATTGATGTTAACACTATGAGAAGATATACTTCAGTTAGACAAATAACTGTACATTTAAGCATGAAATGAATGGTAAAAATCTACTGCACGAGCTGTTACATAATAAATTTTTAGAAACGTATTAAAATAAAAAAATAATTTCGCTGAAAAGCTAATTTTGTTTTTGTTGTTACTAATCTCCAATCGAGTATGACGGAATCAGACCAGATCAAGGAATCCGTTGACTTTGATGAAATCAGTAACTAAAAGGGAAGAAGAATAAATTTCCTACCAGTCATGTCCTAGACAGTCCAAAATGTGTTTAGGTGATGCTTGATGTTGCTGGCATTTAGGGTAGAGAGGGTAGTAGATCTTGTTGCCCTCAGAATACGTAAGGCAATTCAGGAATTTATTTTTCTAATTTTTTTTATTTTTAGAATTATTTTCAGCTATAACATGGTAAGAATTTTGAGGATAAACTTTCTAGTTTAGAATAAATTTTTACCTAGTTAAAAATATAATTAAATTTTCGAAGACCTTTTCTTGATGAGCACAGACCACCCAAGAAATAACTACATGCTAAATTTGGTGGAACTAAGTGCAACAGTTTTTTCCGTAGAGTGCTGTATTTTGCGTGTAACGGAATCGAAATTCTTGGAATATATTAATAGTTTTGCAGTCATCAAAAAATTCGACAGTGGTACTTTGATAAAAATCGACAATTCAAACCTCTTTATAAATGAAAGTAAAGATATAAAAACTAAACAAAATTCCAGATAATGTTCTGGGCTTGATTTGTCACCCTTGTCTTTGCGTGCATAAGCCTTTGCATTCTGCTCTTATTGAATTCTACATACGCAATTTTCAGAAAGAAAACCCGATTTAAAAGATTACTTCCTTAAAAAAATGTCACTTTCAATCATGTTTAAGCATTAGTCAGGATTTCTTTAAATACGTCGACTTTTCAATAAAGAATGTTCATAAATTAATAAAAAATCCAGTCTTCAAACACATGCTGAAATCCAATTTTTGGCATGTCCTGAAAAACCACCTCCGTAGTTTTAACCACTACTTCTGATAATTAAAAACGCTTTTCCCGGAATTGCTTCTTGAAATTCTGGAAAAGAAAAAAAATCCCATGGTGCTAAATCAGGGGTATAATGAGGATGGTTAACACGCGCGGTTTTCATTTTTAATACATACTCAAAAACATCGTTGGCAATATGGGGTAATATGTTTTCTCAAAATAGTTCTTAAAGAACCGACGTTAATTTCTAAACTTATCAGTGTTCTCAATCTGAAGGCAGAAAAGAATCCTAAATTCTTTGACGGAAAAGCCATAACGACACTTAAAGTGATGAAAAAAGCAGAACAAAATGGAAAACATTTACCAACTTGAAAAAAAGGAAATTTAATGGGTATTCTAGTGTTTCTAGAGTAGTATTGATAGAATTCGATATGAAGTTACATTTTATCATAAATTATTTCACCCACGAACACCTTTACAGGAATAGATTTTATACTTCTTAAAAATAAACGCATCTACAATATTTCATATTTAAGATTTGTATATAACATTTCATTTGAACGACAATAGATGATTCTTGAGAAATGAAACCAGACACATTTTTATACTTGAGTATTTTTTTCATAGCAGGACATTTTCGTTAAATGAAATCACGACGTTTTCATCACGAACAAATAAAAGATAAAATTTGTGTCAAATTGAGTTTATATACAAGTAGTTCTAAAAAAATGCAAGTTTATTTCTAAAAATATCTCTCTTTACAATCTGATGGCAAAAGATAACCCTTTCAGTGAAAATCCATAAAGACACTTAAAGTGATGAAAAAGTGGAAAGCATTTACATACAAGAAAAAAAGCAAATTGATTGTAAATTCTAATGGTATCTTGAAAAAGATCTTTATGATGAAACTTTTTATATAATTCAGTCCTTCATTCTTGCAACAAGTGTTTTGAAAAACACAAAAAAGAATAGAAAGGTTGAAAATTTACAAAAAAAGAAAAAAACAGGATAAACACCTTAACAGAAACATGAAAACTTAAAAATCGCAATTTCTGGCGTCAAAATAGAATTTAATGGCAATCACTTCGTATTATTTATAAAGAAAAAGAAGAAAGATTACAGAGTTCCAACAAGGTCAAATGAATCGTCTTTGAAAATGCTATTCAGTGAAAATAATATTTGGTATTAAAGATTCTGAATTTTCTTCTCCTTTTTATTTATTTATCATTTTACACTTCATTTTTAGGGTCTTTAGTATTCAGACGATCTTGTGATCAGAACAAAAATACTGACGGAAAATTCTGTGGATTAAAACAAGATCGGATTGTGTGTAAACATTGCGGAATTGCAGGACCGCCAACGTTATTCAGTATAAAAATTAAATGCCTTATCTAATTTCTTCGTATTTAATCTGTATACAAAATTTAATACTTTCAACCTTTCTTCCGACGGGAAGAAAACTTTGTGAACGACTGCATTTCAGACCATATCCGATTGCATCATACTGCGCATGCGCAGTAACAATGCTAATTTTTTCTTTCAATCCCACGGCGTGAAAGGGGAAAAAATGGAGAAAAGTTACAATGAAGTTAAGAGCGGGGTTAGACTAATATATATATAATATATACAATTCATTGCGTTTATCGTTTGTAAAATCTATTCAATTGATAAAGAAATAACGAATTTCAACAAAATTTTCCATTTCTATTTTATTTTATTCCAAACTTATATAATCCTTGAATGATCTGGCAAAAAACATAATGAATTGGTTTGAAGTGGAACAAGAAAATTTCCATCAACATATGTCTCACATAATAAAGCAGCTCTTAATGTTTGATGAATCCTATTAAAATCTTTAAACCTATCCGTAAATTCAAAAGTTAATTTCCTATTTTTCTTTTAATTTAAAAGCGCTTAAGATGATAGAAGTAAACAAGCGGGCTTAATAAGATCATTTACACTCACTTCCAAAAGTTAAGCACAATTCTTAAGAAGCGAAAAAATTGGAGTTAATATCAATACTATGGTTCGAAATCATTTGCGGAGAATCGTCGGACATACTATCGTCGTAACTCACATTTTACAGAGAAGATTCGCTCACTAGGGCAATTAGGGTGGCCACCAGAAAGGGATGAAGGCAAAAATAGAGTTTGACTCATCTTGTTTCACAGAAAGCTGATAACGAGATGTAACTTTCATCAATAGTGATGTTTGATGTGCATAATATTTACATGAATTTTCGTAAACACAGCACAAATATTCGGGAAAATATAAAGGTTTTCTTAAAAACTCCCAAATTTTTCCACATGTTTTTTGTTATAACATGCAGAGCTTTCAACCAAATTGGACGAAACTTTCAGAATACTTCGCAATATGTAAAAGAAGCATTGCATTAAAATTTGAAGGAAAAAAATTGAATATTACAGAAAATATGAGCATTTGTAATAAATAATTTTTTATTGCGCATGTGAGAAACGTAGCGTAATTTTTCTTTCATATCTTTGGAGCCAGAGATATAGGGAAACTTATATAAAGAATTCCAGTTCAATACTATTAGTATTCAGAAAGATGATATGGGTTCTTGCAAAAATTGATATTTTTTAAGCTTGAATTTTCGAATGGTATTCGTCGAACTGAAATTTAAAATACGTATTTAACTTATAAGTATACATAAGTATTCAGGATATTCAACTTTCATAAAATTCAATATTACTGTTTGAAGATTCAAGTTTAAAAAGATATCAGTTTGTGCATGAACCCTCATCATTTAGCTTCTCTTAGAGTGTACCGAAATTCCCCAAGTTGCCATGCCGATATCTTTATGAGAGTTAATAATCCACTGATGCAGTTTTTGTTCTAGCTTATAAGCATAAGAAAATATTCAACTGGCTTATCATTTGTTCTGTTGTACGCTGATGAAAATAATCCGGTGTTATACATTTATTCCAGTTCACATGCCCAAGAAAATCTTCCATTGATAAGTCTTTGTTTTTTTTACGCAGATCTCACATAGAATATAAATTTTCGCAGATACAGTTTTCGTTCTAACCCATAGGCTAAGGAATGTGTTTTGCTGTCATACCATTTGTTCCATCCTGTGTGCAGAGGAAAATGTTCAAATGCTATGACATTTGTTCCAACATGTACCTAAAGATATTCCACTGATACATTTTTGTTCGACCCCGAGAACAAAGAAAAATGTTCCTGTAGTGCAGCATTTATTCCAGGTTGATGAAACATATTCATACGTACTAAACTTATTCAAATGAGGTAACGCAAACTTCTTTAAATTTGCTTCTGAAAAATTAGATTGATTTTTTACACAATGCACAATCGCATTAAAATACAACTATAGTGTGGTCCTAATTAGAGTGTAAGGGGCCGTTCAAATATTACGTAAGCATGTTTTTGGTAATTTTTGACCCCCCTCCCCCCTTGTCAGCAAAAATAGGCGGGTCACAACCCCCCCCCTTAAATTAAGGTAGCCACATTCAACTTCCCCCCCCCGTTCTTTTTTTTACAAAACGTATAACAGTAATAATTTAATTCTAAAAATTTTAGGACTTAATTCAAATAAAAAACTCTAACTCGGTTTAAAATGAAAAAAAAAAATCTAAGTTTAATTTCCTTACAATTTTGTTTAAGAAAATTTCTTAATTTATTACAATTTCAGAAGAACATAGCTATATTTTAAATTTAATTTTGCACATGCCCATTCTATTCAGATGCTGACCAAAGTTGCTCAAGCCATTTTTCCCACATCTGTTATTATATTGCTCCCCCTTCTGTTACTACTTCATCGCTTTCTTCTCGGGAGGAATCTTGATAAACTTCTTCTTCGTTAATTTTTCACAATTGCCCCTATACTTTTTAAGCATGTCACAAAAGGACTAAAATTTTAGTAATCACTTTTATATCAAAAATGTAAGTTGTTATATAAAAGTAAATGAAAACTTTCTTTTCCAATAAAGATCAAAACACTTTTATAACTGTCAATTACACTATTGTAACTACAAAAACTTGAAAGGTAACAACCATTACAATATGTAAAATTTTTTGAATCGAAATCATAAGAAGTAAAATATTGTTATTTGTTATTTAATATTTTATTCAAGCAAAGTCGTATTCGAACCACTTAATTTACTAGATTATTACTTTTGAAAATTGAGGAATACTTTCACTTTAAGATTGCTGTTAAATTATAGAAAAATGTTAATTTTAACACTTTATTACATTTTACAATGCCAGTATACTCTACATATTTTAATAAATGTAGCGAATATTAACAAGAATAAGTAAAGTTATTTCATACCAAGTTAATTATAAATTTAAAGTTATGATAAAATACGCTTAAAATTTTAAGAATTGATTATAATTGCCTTTATAAAATAATCAAGAAAAACTTATTTCTTTTTGGTTGCCTTTCGCAGTCCTTCCTCAGCTCTTTTTAACACTAACTCCTCTAGCTCTTTATCATTTTTAGAAGAATTTTTATACTGCCACCACACATCATTAGTTTTAAATAGAATATCCTTCAAAGGTTTATCTGATGAAGACTTTTTGAAACTTTCCAAAAAAATTTTACACAGTATTTCTCGAAATGAAGATATATTTCCGATTTGACTTGTTTTATGTACTGTGCGGTTTTAAAAACTCCCGAGATACCAATCAGTAGAGCTATCAGCCACTATGGTTACGAAGTTCAACCATTTCAGAGAGGTGTGTGAGGTGATTAGTTTGGTTTCGGAACAAATGGGCGGAAGAATCGTTCGTGAAAACGAACGAAAAATTGTGCATAATGTTGTCGAAGGAAAACAACATCATTAAGATCAGAAAAGATCAAAGAAAAACATTATTACTAAGCAACATCGAAGAAAAAAAACCGCATAATAGAAAGAAAAAATTAGTATAAAAACAATCAAAAATATTCTTCATTTTCCGAATAATGAAAAAAAGATCATCAAAACAATTATCCACTTAACTCTCATCGGATATTAACAGCTATGAAATTGATTAGTGAAAAAAACATCCCAGAGAAGAAACGAAAAAGAAAAAAATGAACTATATATTATTGTTTTAAAAAAACTATGAGAACCCGGGAGGGTTGAAACGACAAGTTGAGAATATTCGTTATTTTAATTTTATTTCCGCTTTCAATGAGATTTTTTTAGTACATACCAAGAAGATGTAACTTCAAACCTGACTAAGAGTATATTTTTTTATACACTAAATATTCAATGAGTTTCAAGTTTGTTGAAACATGTTTATTTGTGCTTGCTTGGAAACTCGTGTTGTCACAATACAACATATCGGTCCCTTTCATTCCAATCTCATCATTGGAAATAGTAGCAAGTTCTCAGAAATAAGCCTCATGCATCAAACATTATTATGAGCTGTCACCTTCAGCAATTATAAAGAAAAGATACTATTATCTATTGTGTTCAATGAACATTCATCCTATCTATAGTTTATGTTTCTCTTGTGTGGTTAAAATGCATGCCCTCGGAACATCATTGAAAAAAAATCAAGTTTAATTTTCTTTTGCCAAATTTAACTTTTTTTCCAAATTTAATTTTTTAAATTAAATTATTTGTGCAAGTTACAAGAGATTTTCGGAAATAAAGTGATTTTAATGTCTTACGTAAGCATCACTCATAATCCCCCTCCCCCGTTGTCAGCAAAAATAAGTAAATCGCAAACCCCCTCCCCCCCTTAGGTGCTTACGTAATATTTGAACGGCCCCTAAGTGTTTAAAGCTTAATTACAAAGAAAGTACTGGGACAAACCCAAAACCATCTCGTCTATATGCTATTTAAATAAAGGAGAATTAATTTTTACAATAAATATCTTCATGTTCGTCATCACGATCCACAGGAGAGTTGCAGGTTAATTTTGTCAGACAGAAAGTGCATAATGTTTAAATGAGAGTTTTATATAATTTACAAAAAAAATTTATTTTTTATATTATATAAATAAAATATTTAATAAAAAATATATTTAAATTTACATTTTAACAAAGAATTGGTAATATTTTTGGCAACAGAATTCCAATTTTAATATTTATCTGAATTTTTAAAGATTGAATTATTGGAATTCGCTTGCTTGATTCTACAATTCACAACCAGGGGTGGCTTGTGTGTAGGGACTGCGGTGCAGCAGCACCCTTAACTTTTTCCATTGTGTAAATTTAATCAATTTATTTTATTTCGCATTTGATATTTTAATTTATTAACAATCTAACGCAATTTTGTATTAAACGATTACGATATTCAAATGAAACGAGAAGAAAAACTACGCAGAGAACGAAGTTCCCTTTCTTATTTTTTCACTATGCGAAGAAAAAGCGCAAAGGAGAAAGTAACAATTCAAACCGGAACAATGGATCCTTGCAGTACTGAATTCTGCTTGCGCGCATGCGCAGTCACCCAGCTCATGCTTTTCCTACATTTCTCTACCATAATTTTAAGCTGAAAGGGTACTGTGGAAGTCGATAGTTCCCGTCGCGTTAGAAACGGATTTTGAAACGTTTTCTCGAGCTGAAAACTTTTTCGAGAACTAAAACTTTGAAAAGAAATAAAAAAAAATGAACGATAATTAATGATAAATAAAATTTTAATTGCAAAAGTTTTTTATAGTAATGGGATTGCTTGATCCAAAAGATTTTTGATGATTTTTAGTTATAAATGTTGATGAGATACATAATAGAAATTTTTCGTGATACAAATATGTTTTTAAAATTTTCGCGAACTGTAATATTCTGTACCTTTCGAATTGAGATCATGATTCATAGTTTAAGAAGCCTTGATTTGGAATAAAACATCGGTTCGCTTATAAGAACAGAATTTTTTACGGAATATTGATAAGTATATTCCCAATTTAAATTATCGCAATCCACCTTAAGACAGATTTAATAGAATAAATTCATCCTTTTTTTCCTCCTCTTGGAAATACCCGTTACTTCATAATACATCAGAACTTAAACTCAGTTTTCTAACATTAAAAAAAGAATAAAATATTTTCTGACTCACACAATATGAATCGGGATACTTTAACATGTAGCTGTTTTGATTTCAATGGATACAAAATGTTTTAATCTCGTACAAGCATCAAGGTTAATGTTTTTGTTCTTTCGCTGAGAACAAAACAAGAATGGATTTTATTTTTAAGTAATTTTTAATGATACTAATAAATAGTATTCGCTTACGCTTCTGTTTATATTAGTTATACTATAACATTTTTTTCTTGTTAATTAATAAGAAAATTATTTTATGTCTGTACTATCCTGTCATTTTAATATTAATTTTTTTAAATGCAGTAATGAATACAGAAAACGGAACTGAAAAAACAAATTTCGAACATAAATTTTTTAATAAAATTAATTTGTTAAAATACTTACCTATTTGAAGAATTGATGTTATTATTTATTCATTAAATATAAAACTACTTAAGTTTTAGAAAAAAGCCAAAAAATACAAGTGGTTCAAATACGCATTGCTGAGTAGTGAAGGATTAAAGATGCGCAGGAAGGACAGCACCCCGAAGATAGCATAACACGAGCCGCCACTGTTCACAACTCACTTATCTTCTCCAATTTTGTGTTGTTTCTTTCTTAATTTCGTTTATGTGCTCAATATGTTTTCCTTGCGCTAGTTGGAATAAGTTCATTCTTCATTTAACACTATTGACAGAGGAATGCTACGTGTCTTTATCGGTATGTCTGACGTGCAATGCATATAAGGTCCTTTAAATCGAGTAAACTATCAGAATATTTGGAGAAAACAACCATTTTAAATTATCCCACATCCAAAGATTACAAGGAATAAGATCAGGTGAACTAAACTTGGCATAATCCACTTTCTTTCAACTTGTTACAAAAGACAAATCATAAATTCCAAAAAAAAAATTGAATTCTAAACATATTTGCTCATTCAAATGTTCATTAAATGTTAGTCAAATAATGTAAAACAATCCTTTCTACAAAAACCAACTTGTAGCGCCAATTTTGCCCCTGGTGACGAAAATGTAAAGCTTTTATTCCCCTTTTGGATATCATTTCCCCACGGTCTAAATAGTATGTAAACGAAGTTGTGTAGCATTTACTTCAGTATATTCTTTGTAACTGAGCTGTGCAGAATAGGTATATTTCGAAATTTATTCACTTGCTTTATATATAAAGCATTTTTTCACCGTATCAATTGTTTTAAAGAATCATAATAAATGGTATTGTAGCAAATCAAGAAAGAATTCATTACTTTGTTCCCACTGGGAATCGTCGTATTTAAACCAATTAGCGTGATAAATACGATTAGAATGTTTCCCTCAGAAAATTTAATTTAAGTTTTTCCTATTGTTGAATAAAGGATAATATTCCATAAGTAAACAACTTTACCGTCTTCATTCTTTTAGGATAATTGAGTATTTATTCCATTACAATAATGTGATTTCTGTTTCTTTATTTTTAAATTTGTTTCTCAAATCTCCCAGACATTAAGTGTTCTTAAAAATGGAAGTTTAATTGAAATATTGTCGAAAAAATATATTACTGAGTTCTTTCTTAGTGGTGAATCAATTTTGTGAATCAAGTTGAAATCAAGTGTTTCTTCTTCAGCTTTTAATCCTTCTGCTTGAAGATTAAAACAAAAGCTGTCAATGAAGTATTAAATAAATTTAATCTTAAGAGGGAAAGCGTTGTTTATGATAACAGAGTGTCAGCCTTACTGTAAAGTACGACAGTGATGTTAATTTTTAATTATTGGTGTTTTACTGACCGGAGTGACAACACGCATTTAAATTAAAGCAATAATTAAAACTGTTTAATACTTGGAGTGATAAAATAAAGGCCTCATAATTATTTTCCTAGTGTCAAATAGTCTTAGTTTTAAGTGCCTGCATTGATTTTGGTTTTCTTTTCCAAATTTGTTTCAGCAGTCGTGTTTTTTCTATGCATCAATCAAATAACAGTTCACCAGAAGTGGCTCTACTGTTCTTGAATCACAGTTTTATTAATTTCTGAAAGAAACGCCTACCACTTTTGGACGATTTTATCCCTCAGAGGGGTGATATGCAGACAGCAAGAACAGCGTTTTCTAAATACTCAAATGTAAATGACTATATAGAGAAAAAATATTTCGTAATATTTGTAAAACTTTCCAAGTTTACAGCAAATAAATAAATGAAAATAAAATTTTATATATATATATTGTTTTATAAAAAGTTAATATATCGACCTCCATCTTTAACCACACCTGTATTTTGGTGAAATCAAAATCGACTGGACATGGAGAACTTCCGTTTCTTTAAACAAACGTTTCTTTATGCAGGTTGTCCCATAAATATTGGTACAAACTTTATGGGAGATTAGGCATACGATAAGCATCCAAAATCACATAAGAACATGGATACGCAAGCGCCATCTTGAGGCAGCAGATAGGATTTAAAATAAAGCAGCGATGTCCAAAATGCCGATATCTTCCTGAATCTTAACGGTATTGAACTGAAATTTTTATTTAAGTTGCCCTATTTGCTTTGAAGCTGTGAAAGAAAAAGTACGCTGCATTTTGCGCATGCGCAGTATAAATGTATTTACTATAAATAATTCATATCTTCTCTAATATTCAAAGTACTAAAATCAAATTGAATTAATATGCTTTCCTGACGTATGGTCATCCATTCTGTAAATTTTATACAATTCGGTTGAAAACTCTGTAAGGTATAAGCAAAAAACATTAGGAAAAATTTAGAATTTTTAACGAAATCTTTATATCTTCCCGAATATTAGTGCTATTTGTACGCAAATTCATGTAAATATTGTGCACCTTACACAAAATAATTGATGAAAGTTTCAAACTATTATCAGCTTTCTGTGAAGCGGGGTGAGCCAAATACCCTTTCCAATTTATCAATTTCTTTCATTTATAGTCTTTTGAGGGATATTCGAAAAAATTCGAAATTTGATTCTGTATACCTTAACAAACCTTAAACTTTAGTCAGGGACAAGCGAATACATCCAACTACTTCACAGAAATGTGATAACACATATTTTATATAACATCTCCTGAAAAGCTGGATGAATTTTCCTCGAACTTCGATCATATAAAGATAGGTTTTAACACTTCACAGAAAGCTAATAATGCTTTGCAAGTTTCATCAATTCCTTTGTGTGATGTGGGCAATATTTACACTCATTTTCGTAAAAATAGCACGGATATTCAGGAAAGGATATAAAGGTTTCTTTAAAAAATCCCACCTTATAAGTTACAGGGTTTTCAAACAAATTGTATGAAACTTACAGAATATATGACAATATGTCAGATAGGCATGACACTAAAATTCGACTTCCCTACATTAAATAATAGAGTAGATATAACCATTAATAGTAAATAATTTTTTACTGAGCATGCGCGAAAGGTAGAGTAATTTTTCTTTCACGTCTTCAGAGCCAGATATATATGGCAACTTACATAAAAATTTCAGTATAGTACCGTTAAGATTTAGACAGATATCTGCATTTTTGTCAGCGTTTTTTAAATTTTATATGCTATTTGCTGCCTCCAGACAACGTTTGCGTACCCATGTACTCCACCACCCTCCCCTTAAAGTGTGTTCCAATATTTATGGGACGCCCTGTATTTTCTGTCTGGTTGTGACAAAGTCTTCAAAAGTGGGGCAACGGAAGTTTCAAAGTTGCTAGGAAAACGAAAGACAGATGTGAAGTAGAATATATTGAAGGCATCTATTTAATCCGCAGTTGCATTCCAAAAGGATAATAATGCTGCTCTACTGTCTGTATGTGCGCGGAGTAATCAAACCATTCGCGTACCCATCGAGATATCAACTACGAAATCAATTAAATCTAAACTTTCCATACCATCCGAATTTGCAAGAAATAATAGAGTACAATTATTCATAGTCTGACTATAAAGGCTGCAAAATAAGAGGCGGGAGGGGGGGTTAGACTACGGACACATTTTTCGCGTGAGTTAATGGAGCTCCTATTGAGTGCCTCACACTCTGACTCCTAAGCTGGCCGTAACTGGCCATGCAATTTCTATACTACTGGGGCGGATTTCGGCCGGTTGCTGTTCCGAAACGGGGAGAAGGCAGTTGGGGGAGTGGTCATTAAAGGGACGCTTAGGGACGAGATGAGAGATGAAAGGCCTGCCGTTCATATCTCCCACCACCCGTAGTAAGGAGAAAAGGAGGAACGAATCGCTGGGCGGACGAATCTATTCCACAGATCAATTAGTAAGCAAACCTTCGTATACAGATATACTCAGATTTTGAGAAGTCTTAGTAGTCAGAGGGTTAAATAAACTTTGATCTATTTGTGCGTGTATTTACAGAAAATGATGGTTTGTAATATTTATTACCCATTAAATTTTAAGATGGTGTATGGCTATAATTAGTAATTTGAAGATGGATAATAGTTTACTTATCCCCGGAAAACAAAGAAATTACTAAATTAATAAGTATCCCTGTCAAATCGTCAATTAAAAAATTTAATTCTTGATAATTTTGAAAGAACTCTATTCGTTCTAATTGAGCATGTTTACTGCAAAATGCGGAGATGTCATTTTTGACCACAGTTTATGAGACATTTTTATCTGGAAAGATTGGAACAAGCCTAGAAGAAACAAATAAAATTTAGATTTGCGATTCAAACATCAGGAATTTGAGTTCGACATCTAAAACGAATCATGAATACTGATACGTTCTGTACTTGGTTAAGAATCAACCATCTCCTCATTTAATGGAAGAAAGATGTCCAGAATAACAACTATACTCTCAGAAATTTGTATTCGTCTTCTTTTAATCAGGAAGTAGAATTGCGATAATTGAATAGAATAGAACCATGGAAACCCACACCAGCCGAGCCTATTCTAAAGGATGTAAAGACATTAAAAGATGGAATTGGACCATATATTTTTAATTAGTCGTTTACAAGTATTTGGTGGATAAATTTAATATCAATGGAAAACTGTTATTTTTTATTCGGCCACCAGTTCTCTTGTGAGCTAAGAGAGGGCATGAGTGAGTAACATGAAGTGGAGACAGAAAATTATGTGGTCTACCCACTGGCTGTGCTTAAAACCAAAATAAGTCAAATATTGCTTGAAAGATGTGCCATTCAACAGCGAGCTGCTTGTTGCCATCAGGCTAGCTACTAGTTTTTTTCTGATTATCATCCTGAACACAAAAAAATTTGGTTATGTTTCCCTTTAAAGTCTTCCATAAACGTGACCATTACCCAAATAATGGGATTAAGATAGACTTCTACCCTAGATACTCGGAAGTCACTTCATTCTCCTTTATTAAAAGTTCTTGATTCGTATATTTGGCTAGATATGCGACACTCTGTCGGATTATAGCCACCATCATCATTCTTCATTTCATGATTTTAAAACAAGGAAATATTAGTAGCTAAATGTCTCTATGTAATAATCCAAATCATAACTGTCACGGAATTCAGTAAGTCTGATTAATTTACAAGATTGCGATATTTATTTCAAATCCACTTAAGTAAAAACAGATTTTCATCCTAGGCCAATAATTCAACACTGCGAAGGAAACTCTCTTTTCTAAAACAAATAACGCAGAATTAAGAATCTGGCAGAAAATGATTATTAATAAATGCTAATTATAAATCCCAATAACTTCCTTCATAATTTATGTATGTCGTGGTCGTTGACGCTCTTAAATAATATTGATCTATATAAATTCTAGTTTAAGTGTTTAGTTTCTTTTAATTATACAACTTTAAATTACAAAAGTTTTGTGGGCAAGCTGTGAGAACTGTAATTCAATGTAAATTTTAAAAATTGGAAGGAAGGTGAAAAATAACATACAACTGGTGTCAATTATTTTTTTGTAATTTAAAATGGCATACCAGTTACCTCATTTATTAAGTCCAGAAAACATCAAAATTAATAACTTAGAAGGCAGCAGTGATACATCGCCAGTGCGAAATGAAATTTTCATAATGTATTCATCAATGCAGATAAAGAATGAATACAGAATAATATTTACCGCATAACCATATATACGGCATTACCATATTTACTGCATATTCGTGATATTCTTGTGAAGATACAAAAGAATGTTGTGGAAGCTCCTTCAATTCTTATTTTAAGTTATTTGATAGTGCAACGACTGTGGATTTATTCAATATTGATACATTTCTTATCTTATTTTCTAACTAAATAACTTTTCATGGGAATAGACATGTATTCTAGATATGATATTTTGGTAATAAATTATTTTCGACTATACTATTGGACATTTTGTTCCTGAATCTTTACCCAAATGTTTAACAAATATTTACTCGACTTATGTTCGAACATAATATGCAAATTATATTTCCTTTTTTAATTTGTAAATTGTAGTCATTTGCATGATAATTTTCGATAATAAGTTTGTTAAATATCTGTCTAATTAAAACAATATGTATATAACTATTTCTGAGAATAACAATGGATTCTAGATATGATAATTTGGTAATAAATTAGTGCCTTTTATATTATCTAACATTTTGTCTTTCATTCATTCCCCATTCTTTTCATAAATAGTTATTATAGATATATTCGAACATAATATATAAATGACATATTTTTCAATTTGTTAATTGAAGTACTTTGTATAATATTTTCCGATAAAACATTATTTTTTAAAAACTAGCTGACTGAACATAATTTTATATTGGAAGTTATATGAATTTTCAAAAATAGTTGTTATTAGAAATTGCAAAAGAAACTTGAAACTGCTAAATATGAAAATGAAACCGGATGTTAACTTTCTGTGAATAACACTTGCTTAAAATTTCAGTTTGAATGGCACTTTCACTTGTAATCAGTCAATAAATTCCGCAAAAATTTAAGATGTTGACTTAAATTTCTGGTATTCTGAAAAATAAATAACGTTTCTTTTACCTATCATTGAAAAAATTTTTAAGTTGAAGAAAATATTATCATGCACAAAAAGTATAAAGTATTATCAAATATGTCTGCATTAAAAAGCATTAATCATAAAATGGAAAACCTAATATTAAGGTTTCTTTAGTCTCAAAAAAATTATAAAGATATTCGCTTCAGCAATAATTATGAATAATTATTCACAATCTGTGTATTTTGTTGCACGCGGCTATATAATATAATATTAAAATTAAATTAAATAATAATGGAATTAAAATTTTGAAAGGTTCTTTCTTAGTGACATCTAATCTCATGAAGTGAGTCGGAGTCAAATATGACAACCCTAAGACCAGAAAACAAATGCACGATTCAAGTGTGAAAATTCGTGGTATCGGGCGTGTCTTGAGATTATATTTTATCTTATTCATCTGAAAACACTGATATAAGGACAAAACCTTTTAATACCATTATTTTTCCTCAGGAACTTAAAAAAATTACAACAATAAATACGACTTAAAACTTCAGATTAAATGAATTTTCATTATATATCTACTCTTGGAGTAGAATAACTGTGTATTCATTGTCTTTTCGTGAATTGCAAAAAATACATTGTTAATCTTTATTCAAACGCAATATAAAATTTCCCACTATTTTAAATAAAAAGAATTGAATAAATATTTATATTAAGCTGTAAAAAAACAACTCTTATCAAAATTATCTCCTTTATTTTATGAACGCCGCTTTTAAACAAAAAAGAAAAAGTGGTGAAATGTACTAAAATGAAATACAATATGACTGCCTCTAACTTAAGGCAGAAGCTTCGATTACAGCACCACTCACCCGCTAGTACAAAAGCTCATTTCCTATATATTCCTGATTTAAATCTGAAAAGAAAATTATTCAATTTCATTACATTCTATGCAATTTGTATTTTATTCAACAAAGCCTATTTATCCAGACGAATTGTAATTGTAAAGTTAAAATGTTAGGAAAGTCGAATTGGAAATCATTATAAAGGAATTGTTAATCATTAGAAAAGTATTATTTATTAAATCGACTGTGTTTTCAAATTGCTATTTCGGAGTCGTTTCTAAATCAACATAATTTTTTTTTATAAAATTATATCGAAATAATACAAAATGCACGATACTTCAATTAAAGTTTAAACAAAAGTGCGTGAGGAAATTTTGAAAATAAAATAATTTTTAAAGTGTAAATTTAATAATTGTTTTAATTAAAGCTTACACTATGAGTAATTCTTCAGTTAAACAAATTACTAAGCATTTAAAGAGAAAATGAATCGTCAAAATCTACTGCATCAGCCGTTAAATGATTAATTTTAGAAACTTAATCAAATAAGAGAATAATGTTGATAAATGTTAATTTTTCTTTGAAATTTGAAAGAGGTGTAATAATAGTTTTCCACGATAACATGGTAAGAATTTTAAGGATAAACTTTAAAGTTTAGAATAACTTTTTATCTTATTAAAAAACTAATTAAATTTTCGAAGACCCTTTCTTTGTCAGCACCAACCACCCAAAACATAACAAACTGCCAAATTTTGTAGAATTATGTGGTTGCCGTAGAGCGCCGTATTTTGTACGCAACGGATAATGAAATGTTGGTAATATCTTCGGTATCCCCGGACATATGTTAATAATTTTGCGGACATAAAAAATTTTTAGAGCGGAATTTTAAGAATTAACAACATTTCATATCTCTCGGTCAGTGAGAGAAAAAATTTTAAAAAAATTCGAGACAATGTTTTGAGCTTGATTTGTCTCTGTTTTTTACGTGGCTTGAATGTATCATTATATATTATTGAGTTTTACATGCGCTATTTTCAGAAAGAATGCTCGCTTTGGAAGATTAATATCTTAAAAGAACAATGTTTTCAAGAAAGTAAAACATTAGTAAATATTTTTAAAATTTTTCAATAATGGTTAGGAATTTTCTTTCTTTGATGGTTGATTAGAAGGTATTTAATGTTTCATGGCGTAAAAGCTAAATTTGACAATGCTGAACCAAGTTCTTTGTTATGATAATCGTTATTTTTTAATTGCTTTAGAGTACTGTTTCTGGCGTCTAGGGCAAAGGTGTCATACTCAAGTGTTATCTCGGACCAAATAAACAAGGTCTAAGTTTATAAGGGCAGTGAAAAAAATTCTTTCAATTTCTATAGAAATCTAGGTATGTTTCGTTAAAAGAAGCAAGTCACCGCTTCTCCTAAGCTGCCATCTTTTCTTCTTCGAGGGATATCTTATCCGCAGTGGTTAATTTCAGAACAGATCCAAGCTGGATGCCAGTAATTCTGGGTGTGATAAGAGGCTCCTTTTATAAATAAAAATAATTGCTCGGATTTATAAGTATACCTAAAAATAGAAACAAATTTGTATACCAATTATTAGGATTTTGAAAAAATAAGCTGCGAAATTTTCATCAAAACTTTTATTGCAGACCATTATGTTTGGTGGGCTGCAAAAATATCTGTGGTGGGCAGCGAGTTGTTTTAGAGCTTGTACGATTTTGTTTTGACATTTTTATCCTTGCCAAAAAATATTTTCTAACTTTTTAATAAAAATATTACTCTCTGTACTATAGAGCGTTGTTAAAAGTATGTTTTTAAATCTGTTTTAAATTTTTTATTGTTTTCCATTATTTTCTAGTAGTTTTCTCAAGGAGTGCCCCTTCCGAACGGTACAATAAATAACATCGTCCACTGCAAATAACTAAATCAAATAATTTCGGTTTCAGACCAAATATCCTTTCAGAATCATCGATAACTCATTAATTCTGGGCATGTCACATATTATTTTCAGTGTACTCTGTAGCTCTGACTAATGGGCATTGCCTTTCAGCCAGATATGTCTTACAAGTATCATAAAACGCCTCCACGCCGAAGAACATTAAACCCAATTCTTTGATGTTAGTTAAACATGCTAGTAGTATCATTTTATCACTCCATTCAGTACGATAAACAACGAAACTTATGCATTCAGTGTCGATTTCAAACATTCTCCGATAAAAATCATTGATTTTCGGTTGAAAACTAGAAGTTGAAACTAATCATTCACTATTAACTTCATTTGCATGTGAATGTCCCATGGGATATGATAACTGCTTGGGGGGAATTGCGAAAATGAAATACATAAACACTTTTAGGATTTTAAATTGGAGAGACAGTGTAGAGTTATGTTGCGCAGTAGTACCGAGGGGCCTCAAATTTTAGTCACAAATGCCGGTGTTAGTTACAGACCTGATATTCAAAAAATAAAGTTGTGACATTAATTCTTATATTTTGAACTAAAACATGATAAACATGTATACATATAGAAGTTGAAATTTGTTTATAGAAGTAGCTTTTAGTTTCAATTCATTACAAACATACTATGTTTTAAATCAATATACTCATATGCAACCACGAGGCAAAGAGAACATAGGGAAAAGAAAGCAACGAACACGTTTGTATTATTATATTAAAAGGTAGAAAATATTTTTATAAAAATATATAGAGGTCAGAGCAAGGTCGTAAAGGTTTGAAATGCTTCATAATTGAATTAATTTGGAAATTCATGTAGTCTTACGGATTATATTTCAATTTTTAATGGATATTTGGGCATTTTCTTTCTTATGAAATTCATTATGATGAAATTTTCTTTCTTTTCTTCTTGTTTTCAGCACCTCAAGATTCTACAGTTTTGATGGATCTTTATATTTTTGCTAAAAGTATGGGTTAATTTTATGATAGAGTAGTAAAAGCGTAATTTTTAAAATCTTCATTTTATTTTAATTATTTCCTAATTTATAGACCTTAATATATTTCAGAACTTCTCGCTATTAATATTACGAAATCTTTTCATATATCTTTTCTTTTTAGTTTCCTAACAGACGTTGTCTGGCATATGGAATCAAAATTCAATTTATAGTACGTCGATTAACCGCTTATTAAGAGCAGAAAATATTAAGATGTATTGTATCGGAAACACACAGCTGTGCCAAATTTCAGAACATTTTGGATCAAGAAGTACGTGAAAAAGCATTAGAAAATACCATCCCTAAAATTTAAAACACATAAAGTTGAAACAAATGAATAAATTGATAAAACAACGGCAACTTGAACAAACAACATTTGAACATCAAAACTTGAAATCCTAAGAGCTTCACAAAAGAATTATTGCTACAAAGAAAAGTATTGATTACTGCAAGTTACCCTATACTTAAAATCATGTAAAATATAATGAGAAATTTTACGTCCGTTTGAAGAAATGAAGGATCTCATAATAAAATTACATTTAGATAAATGAGATGCATTATTTTAACGATAGTTACAATGAAAAGTGCTTATCACACAGAATAAATAATATAAACACTCAATTCATTTGGGATAAGAAATACATAAACAAAATTTATTTCCAAAGAAAATCAAATACGAATTCGACTAGAGTATTCAGAGTTCTATAAAACTGGCAAACACTGGATTACGACTTAAAATAATCTCAAATTCTATCGTATGAAGATTATTTAAATTTCGAAATAAACTTCAAACGCAGCAAATTTGAGTAATTTAAAATTCCGTAACAGAGCTTCACGAGACGTGAAATACTGCACGATAAACGAAAAGTATTTACCAGACACTAAAGTCCCTCTTTTATTCCAGTATCTCATTTTAAAATATCCCGAGAGATTTTTCAGATTAATTTTAGCCTTTTCTCAAACAAAAACAAACATTATTCGTTTTTTTCCAAAGTTAATTCGAAACAACGATAAAAGCACTCCATAAAATATTTACTTTTAGAATAATAATTGTCTTAAATAATCAAATTTTAAATAATATAAAAATCTAAAATTTTTAATTGTTCAAATTTTGCAGATAAATTTTTATTTATTTCTATTATATATGCATTACTTTAACTTATGATTTAATAAAAGAAATTTATTTTAAGCACGCATGACGTAAAAAAGAAAATTGGGCATGTGTTATTTAATATTTTTCTGGTCGTATTTTCTAAAACATTGTGATATACTATATAAATTACTGGAAAGAAAACATTGGAAATTGTTTCAAAATAGATGCTGAACATGATTCTTATTGAAAAAAATGTGAAAATATATAAACTTTAAATCAATTTTCTATAATAAAAAAATTCCTCTTGAAGAATAGAATGCAGTTAAATAATAACGCCATACGGGGTGAGCGCAAAGATTATGATTATTTATTGTTGCAAAGGAATTAAACATTTGTTTGTTTGAATGCATCGTAAGTACTACTATAAAGTTCTTACTAAGTGTCGTCAAGTGTTGCTTAACACATCATATGCAACGATACTCACAGCATCTTTTATCCTAGCCTTTAGTTGTTCGACGTCAGCAACTTGTGTGGTAAAGTCTCGGTCTCTTAATAATTTCATGGCTAAAAATTCTGTAACTGTGGTGCAATAAACAGTTCCAATAAGTTCCCATAAACAGAAGTAAACGTATCACGGAAGTAACGGTGATATTTTTTCCGTGGGAAAAAAATGGCTCAATAATCTTGTTAAGCTTAAAGCCGCACCAAACATGAGATTTATGGCTGTCTCTCATTACCAGTTTAGAAAAATTAGGATTTTCTGATCCCCAGACAAGAGTATTATGTTTATTTAATTTTCCGTAAACATGAAAGTTTGATTCCTCGGAAGTAAAAGTAATCGTTTTCGACATCAATTCTGTTCAGTTTCATTTGCGAATTCTGCATGTATCGGACAATCATTTGGTCCCAGTGCCTGAACGATTTCTACTTTATTAACATGTAGACTTAGCCTCTCATGAAGAATTTTAAACACAGTTGTTTGCAGTACATGCAGTTCGCGTTATGAATTACGAGTTGATTCTGAACGCGTTCAACAGCCCACGTAGCACAAGATATTCTCTTATATCATAAAATTCAAGAAAGTAATATTGTATAATATTTTTCCCAATATTGAAACAGTGTAAAACTTAAGACTTTTTCAATACTGTACAATGTTTTTTTCATAATATTGGATAATGTCATATAATACTGTATGGTATTATACCATATTGAATAATATTGTACTATACTGAATAATATTATATAATATAACATTATAGTGAATATTTTAAAAATACATTTTAGAAGCATGGAAAAGTAATAACCATTTATTTCCGAACTTCTAGGTAACACTTCGTTATTTTTTGAACACATCTACTTACAGCGAGCTTTGAACCCGGGACCTTCTACACACGAACCAGACACCTTACAGCTTGACCAGCGAGACTTGCATCAGTGACAGTAAATGATGATAATGAAATGTAGTTAGGAAGTTCGGATCTCTGCGAAATTTCATGTTCATTCACAATTAATCTGAATAGTTTTCTTAATTAAATTATCTTTTATCGTTACAATTTCGAGTTCAAAATGAAATTAGAAGTCAAAAGGATTTTAGCTCTTATCTAAGTTTGCTAATTTTAATAAATTAAAAGGCAATAAAAATTTAAAAGTAATTAGAATAATATGTTTGAAAGTTTTCAAATAAATTTGAAATTTATTTATTCCTCTTGCAATGTATTACAAGACGCCTTGAACATTTATAATAACGTTATTGATTAAAAATCAAGTACAAGATTTGCAACAAAAAATCACGTGCATATTTTTACGATGAGAATAACACTCAATTTTTTCTTCTTCTTAGATAATCCATACGTGAAAATTGTTTTATGGTTAACTTCATTAGTTGAATCCGGCCCGCCTTTTATATACAGTAAAACAAAATGACTATGTAAACATTATTATTCAAATGAACATTTTTTTAAATACTTTTTCAGGATATTGAATAATATAGTGTTATTGTATTACAATGCTGCCGTCTGGCGACCAATAGGAATAACTTCACCTCAAAATAAGATTCAACGTTGAATAATAAAGTGTTACGGTATTTTTGTGCTGCCATCTCTCGGACATAAGAATAACCTCATCTTAAAATACTGATAAACGTCGATAAATATAGAAATCAAAATATCATGTGCATTGTATTGTTTAGTATGATATAATATTCAGCATCTTAAAGAATAATTGTTCCAGTGGTGTTTTTATAATAAAACCTGCAATCGAGTGATAACCTGAGTTAAAATGAAGATTTTTATAAACAAACATTGTTTTTATATTATTTGTGAAAATATAGTATCTCGGAAATACTGATACATACAATACAATACTTTATTAGAGTATTCTGTGCTCCTCGGTGTTCATAATATTGTATAACATTGTGAAAACATTATATAATATTTCTGTGCTACCTGGGAGTTGCTTCGTGTGGCGCTTCATTCCAGGTTTCAAAGAACTGAACTGATGAGATCTCGTTTAATGTTGATATAAATAGATGTGCTATCGCGCATCGTAAGTCTAATCGCAGTCTAATTTATTCCTTCCCAGATAGCAATTTTAGTTTGCAGCAAGCTTGCCACAAATTTGTCATGACAAGAGTGCAAGTTTGCCACAAATTTGTCATGACAAGAGTGCAAGCTTGCAGTAAGCTTGCAGCAAGTTAACGAAAGCTCCGAAGTCACCATGAAACGAACTTGCAGCAAGCTTGCCGTGCAAACTTATTGCAAATTATAGCAAAAACAGAGTACGAAACACAACCCGGGATAGAACTTGCGACCTCCCGGTTCCGAAGCGGAGACGCTAACCATTGAGCCAGTTGAACTCTGAGAGGAGAAGATAGATTTCGCTAATACATCGTTCGATTCGATTCGTATACGATTTTTAACTATTTTCTGGATTTCATTAATTTTTTGAGTTGAGAATATGATTTGAAGTCAAAGAGAGAGCGATTTTCGCTAATAACTACGTTTTGCTATTAGAATAAATTATGAAATTAGAGTTCAAAAGTAATTACTTTAAAATGGGACAAAATGTCTAGTTATTATTGTTCAACAAACACTGACTGTTTTTAAGGTTTAATTTTGTTTATAAACATTAAAATTTCAACATTAAGAAAAAGGCGATATAGTTTTCTTTAAAGTGAGAGTGATATATTTAGTAAAAAGATGGAAAATGTTTCAAAAATTTTTTTTATAAAAAAGTCATTTTTTTCACAAATTCTCATTGATTTATTGAATTAATAAAAAAGAATTACGGTCTAGGAGGCGCTATTAAAAATCGGATGTTTTTTAAAACAGAGACAAAGATAATTATCTCTTTATTGTGCTATCTTTGCAGGAAGCTTGTTTTGCAAAATTGCAGCAAGTTTGATTTGCAAACGAGGTGGCGCTATTTGTCACATCGAACTTGGTACAAGTTCGATTCAAGTTTGACGCATCAAATTTTGCCATGACAAGTCAAAATCAAACTTGCTGCAAACTTACGTGCTATCTGGGTTATTCTTTCAGTTGGTTAAGGCGCTGGCGTCCTTTCTATCTAGCAAGAATAAAGATGTTTATGTTGTATAGGCTGTTGAGTTAATTATTGCGATCATAACTTGGTGGACCTACACGAGGCGACCCGCTTAAGTGTTAAGTTCTTCGTATTAAATTTCCGATTGTGTCGATATGCCGAATTCTGCGGATATTAATCTTAACGAAAATAGCAATTCCGCCTCAGATGTATCTGCTGTAGCGATTAATACATCTGGAGAGATAAACCAGAATTGTGATTCTCTCAACTTGAATTTTAATTTGCATTGAGAAATATTTCGCTTGATTCTACCAAGTTTCACTATGTTATAGCAGCTTTAAATAGCGCTGACTAACTTTTGTTTTTTATCTTGTTCTTAATCCACCGAAGACTGATTCTTATAATAGTATTAAAACTAGATTAATAGCTCAAAATGCTGAATCTGTGCGTTAGAAAAAGATGCTTTCAGGTATTGAAATGGAAACTTCAGCTTCTGATGGGATTTCACGACTAGCAGTTCGGCGTAGCTCAATCTCGAGAGGAAACGGTGAAATTCGAAATTCTAACAAACGCGGGTATTGTTGGTGGCGTTTTAAGTTTGGGAATAAAGCACAAAGATGCAAACAACAATTCACTTTTAATTCGGAGAACTAATTCACCCTTCCGTTCCGGCGCTGATGGTAAAACATCATTTGGTTAAGTGCTTCTTTGTTTATAATAAGTGGTTGAAAATGTTAGTTTTATTTTTATTAAAGAAAGTTTATATTTCAAAACAGCGGCATCTATTACAATATATCTATAACATATTATATCTTTCTATAACATAATTTTATATATATACATGCATACATACATAAAAATATGAATAACCCATTTTTACACTTGCTCGTAATTAATTTTCACCGCGTTTTTCTAGTATATGATCAAGTTCGAATGCCTCCTCTTCTTGTAGAGGTGCACCTTTGCTACAGGTACCATTAAAGGTGCCAAATCAGAAACACATTGCTAAACGTGTGTTGCTCCGCCGCTTCTGTGGTTGGAGGAATTGAGGAAAGATCAGCTTTGATGTTGTTTGATGATTTGAGAAATGCTGTATATCTACGGTTATTCAAATTATGTTCATCAGCAACGGCTTTGTACTAGGAACATTTTCTCACCGGCTTGTGAGATAGCATCTGGTGTTGATGAGGGGTTATATGAGATGTCAGCAATGTGTTTTTCATCTGACCCAGTTGATTTTTTAACAATGTAACTATAGTGCTTTGCTTTTTCTATAAATATCTGGTGTAATGTCGCAGCCACGGAATGCATGGAGAAGGTAGATGGTTTGGGCAAAAGAAAGCTCTTTCTGCAGCTTTCTTGTAAAAAATAATTTAGCTTCAACTTTTCCCTTGCCAGGCTTCATAAAATAAATGTTACTTTCTGGTAGTGCCAAAGCAATCAGTAACACGACTAGGTTTACGTCTTTCCCTTGGGATGAGAAGTTGGTTTCTCTAACCCAAATCTCACAATATAAGTATCAGCATTCCCCTATAGCGACTCTCGTTTCAGTTCCTTTAGCAGACATTTTCTGTGTTAGTAATTGAACATGCCTCTTCTTATTTCTTCAATGGCATTAAAATGTTGCTGTCGAATTGTGGCACACTGGTTGCGAGCTTTTAAGTTAAACTCAGCATAGATATGTTGATTCAGATTATACTGTCTAAATACACTCATTTGGAGCGTTAGCTGAACCAAAAGGCTGATTAGAAGGGATCTAGTGGAGGGGAAGAGACGTAAGGGGATAAAGGGAGCATGACTTTTCATAAAAAAGGTTTGTCGCCCCTCCTTCCCCTTTAGGATACCGACACTACTCTCGACACATACAATACTACCCTTGTATAATTATTGTATAGGCAAGAGATCTTTCTGAGGGTTGTTGCTTTAGCACTTTTAAATGATTTTAACTTTGTAATAAGGATTTTTTAAAACATTCACTTTTAAACCCCTGTATCTTCTAAAATTGCATTCTACAAAAAAAATTAAGACTAGTTTTGTAGGAAATTTAATGTAGTTTAACTTTATATTTAAGTTTTTTTGCTACGATCCATAGTTTTCGAAATATTTAAGAAAAACTGAAAAATTCCCCATTTAAACCTACCTGTACCCATGCGCACCCTACATCAGCGGGGACTTTTAGTATGTCGTTTAGGGTACTCTGCGTAACAATTGCGCCGAATTTCAAAACTACACCATTGTTTTAAATTAACAATTCGTTGACTCCACTACGAGTAGAAGATACTTTTGAAGGGGAACGGATGTGAGAGGAGGAAGGGATCATAATTGTTTGTCAAATGGGTTTGTCAACCCCCCCCCCCGCTCCGTCACGTACAATACTACCCTTGTATAATTATTCTATAGGCATGCGGTTTTTATTAGGGTTGTTGATTCAGCACTTTTAATCGATTTTACCATTACAATAAGGAATTTTAGGAATGTTAATTTTTAAATTCCTCTGTATCTTCTAAACTATTGATGCGACAAAAACAATGTAGGACGTGTTTTGTAAGACATGTCATGTATTTTAATTTTGTAATTGAGTGTTTTTATAGAACCTATAATTTTCGAGATATTTAAGAAAAACGGAAAACGCCCCTCTTTAAAACCCTCTATACCCCCCGCGCACCCCTACAGGCCGGGAATTTTAGTATGTCGTTTAGGACACTACCCCCAACCAACTGTGTACAAAACTACACCATTTTCTTTTTCTATTTTTCCTTCGTTCGCTGGACTACTTAGTCCCCCTGTATTTTCTGATTCTCGGAGATTGGGTCTTTAAAAGCTACTGGCGGACAAACGTGAATTTCAGTACATAGTGTCGCAAGGCAAGTGTAGACCATGGAAAAGTGCATGGGTGAGCCTTCTTTTCATGGTTTCCAAAAAAGATGGAAACCATGGAAAGTCATGTTGATATTATAGGCTTTTAAACGCTCAAACTGTACCAGGTAGATTTCCAGTTCCTCATATGCATGAGTTTGGGTTAACCCGGAGTTTACTGTGCACACTTGTTTCTCGCCTATTTTTCTTGGTGCAATTTCATTTGCCTTCGCCAAATACTGTTTTGGATGCACATTGAGCGTTTTATTGGTTTCCTGCGCACTCGATGCCTGCGGCATGTCAAAAGGAGAGATTGAGCACTCAATGCCTGCGGTAATTGTAGTAAACACTTCACATACCTATTTTCATTGCGCACGGTTGTCGAAACAAAATACTTTGGGAAATGATCAAATCAGTCAAAATTCAAACCAAAGAATTCGAAACGAATTTTTTTTTTCAAATTCGATGGAATCGACCAATTAAATCGAAGTGAGGAACGAAACAGACCAATGAACATGATGCGCATTACCCCTATAAAAAATCAATTTGCGCTGTATCACTCGATAAAAGTATCAACGCGCATCCAAAACAAATGTTCTCTCATCGCCGCTCTTGGCGGCAAACATTTGGCGATCCCAAGAGGAAAGAAGTAAGACGGCACCGTTAAACTCCAGATTAACACAAGTTTGCTCATATCTTTTAATAAAAAGATTTATTCGAGTGTTTGTCTTGTTAGAGCGTACCATCAAATACTTGTTCCAGCTGCTGATGTTCCAAAGACAGCAGTGATAGCTCCTTTTGGATTGTTTGAATTTCTTTCTATGCGTTTCGAATTGTGTAATGCCGCACAGATATTTCTGCGGTTTATGTACGAGATCGTCGAAAATTTAGACTATTGTTTCGTATATGTAGAAGTCTTATCTCACTCTGGAGAAAAGCCTACAGTTAAGTTGGTTAGAAATCGTTTCCTTTGACCAGTTACAAGAAGGAAGTTGCTATGTGTACTCCTTGTTGTCTCGAAACTGTTGCATTTTACCTTGCCAGCGAGGTAAAAACCAACGTCATACTTTAAGTCTTCTTGGAACGTGCCCAGTTCCACGTTATCGATTTGATCATGTACATATTGGTGCATGAGCAATTACCATGACCATATTGGTGGGACAAGTCCCTCCATCTCCAAGTAGCCCGCATATGTGTGGAGAGAATTTCTCGTTGACCTGAAGCTATTCATCCCAAGGATATTAAAGCTGAGATAGTTGCACGTGAGTTCTATGCCAAATGGATCGCTAGATTCGGTGTTCCTAAGGGGCTTACTGCGAATTAAAAAAAATCTCTTTCCGGCAAGCTTGAAGGCAAAGGTATATTCCTTTACGTTAATGTTACAAAAGTAATGAAACATTACATATTGATCAATACAGACATAGCCAATGACTTTATTGTTTCTACACATTGCAATATTTACACTGTGATTCTGTTTTCATGACATTTAATTTTTTACTATATCAAGGTTTTGTCATTCCATTTTTCATTCCAAAAAGTTATGATAGATTTATCGGTCAGTTCATTGGTCAATTTTTTTACATCTCAGCAGTGCAAATATCTCCTAGATAACATTAAGCCAGTCTATCTGAAACAGTAACAAGAAATTGACTCTTGACACGAATGAAGTAAGACTCTAGATTTAAAAATTAATTTATTTAATCTATGTTACAATATAATTGTGCGAACATTACTTTGTCATATGGTAAAATCACATGACATGGAAACACTTAAATACTACTAAAATGGGCTCATTTAGAGAACTCCCGGGTTACAGCGATAATAGTCACTAAATTCTTAACATAAAAGAGAATAAAATTATTAAACATTGTGTGTGACAAACTTAATACGTGTTTTTAAAGCATAGGATATAAATGCAGCCAATTTGAACAGTAAATTTAAATCTCCATCGAAGGTTAAAACCAAATACTCCGGCAGAAAATCCCAAACAATTTTAAAGTTAAGGAGGTATTTTTCAATAGTAAAAAGGATAAAGGAAACTCTTATTTAAATATCTATCGTTTTTGGCTACTTTATATTGATTTTATTAAACAAATCATGGTCCCGATATGTTTAGTTAAATATCAAATTAAAGTATTCTGTCAAAAAACCTATTATCAAATTAACTATTAAAATTATTTGATTAATTAAAATTAAGTATTTAATTAATAAAGGTTAAAAATTAATTATTACAAAACTTCACAAAAACCTTTTTCATGGCTCATACTATATGCCAGTAATATTTATCTTATAATTATCTAATAATTATATTAATTTAAATAAAAGTAACTGCGGCTATGTATGTATGTTCCACATCTCCTCCTAAATCACTGGACTGATTTCAAACAAACTTTGCAAACTTTTTATTTAAGAAAAGAGAAAGGTCACCTTCACCATTTCAAAGCCTAAAAGATGCTTAAAATTTCACTTAATTAAAAATTTAGCAAGGTGTTTTTCCTCGATGTCTTTCATTTCCATAAAGGTTTCTCTCATTTTAATATTTTTTTCAAAATTAATTTTAAACTGAATTCGTAGCAATATTCTTGTTGATCAAAAATAAGGCGAACAACTGTTTCCAGAAGGGAGAATGCTAAAAGAAAATTTTAAAAGTAGACGATTTAACAATTTATATCGGGACCAGCTATTGATTTATTTTCACGCTTTAAATTAATGAATAATTAAATAATTAATTTAATTGTTTCAAAATATTCATTAAAACCTTTCAATGACTTTAGTAATTCTTAACAAAATATGAAGTACCTATATAACAAATAATAACGTATGAAGAAAACGGATGTTTTTAAAAATCGTCTGGTTGAATTGATATTCTCGTTTTAATTGAAAGCGTTTTAGATCAGAAAAGGAATTTGTGTATTATAATATTTATACAATAGTAATTTTTACATTGAAAATATTAAACATGAAAACATTTTAATCCAGGGCAAAGCCAGGTATATCAATTAACAGTTATAATTAACAAAATTTAACAAAGATATTAACTATAAATTAGTCATAAATTAATTATATATTATACCGTATAAAAAGTGAAAGTGAATGCGGTTGATGGGAACTCATAACTTCTAAGTAATTCTTGCTGTCAAAAAACTTTCAATATAAAAGTAGTTTGTTATGATAAGGTGATAATTCCCCTAATTGAAATTTTCTTTTTATCTTCAATCTTAACGAAGCTATGGGAAAATGATAAATTGGGGGGGGGGGATTAGAATATGGGTTTTCAACTCATAACTTATAAGCAATTCTAGCAGACAAAAAACTTTTAGTATAAAAGTTGTTCGTTATCATAAGGTGATAATTCGCTTAATTGAAATTTTTTTTCTATCTTGAGTCGTAACAGAGCTATGGGGAAATGATAAGTTGAAGAGGGGATTAAAAATGGCTTTTTAGCTCATAACTTCTAAGAAATTGTGACTATCAAAAAGTTTCAATACAAAAGTTGTTTGTTGTGATAAGGCAATAATTCGCCTATTTGAATTTTCTTTCTATCTTGAATCGTAAGGGAATTATGGGAATATGAAATTTTCAGTCCCCCACCATTTCCACCCCCTTTGAGCTGGTTAGCCCATCTGTAAACTCGGCCGAGATTTTCACCGTCCTTACAACATATACGTCGCCAGTTAAAATCTAATCAAAATTACTCTTGTTATCGTGTTTACAAAATAACACGGGCCAAAGCATTATACATATACTTCTCTACTACTAATAATAAGGAAAAGAACATTTTGCCCTCTATTTTCATAAGTATTGGAGCTGCAAGAATGAAAGAGGGTGGAAGAAACTGCAAATAACGAGAGCTTTCCAACAAGGGGTAACATGCTTAGGTTAAAACGTACTTTAAGTTAGGGGGAGAGGAGGGGAAGGGTGGGAAAATCACTTTTCAGCTCATAACTTCTAAGCAATTGTAGCTATCGAAAAATTTTAAATTCAAAAATATTTCGTTATAATAAGGCAATAATTCGCCTAATTTGAATTTTCTTTCTATTTTCATTTGTAAAGGAATTATGGAAAAATGAAAATTTCCACCCCCCACCATTTCCACCCCATTTGAGCTGGATAGCCCATCTACGAACTCGACCGAGATTTTCACTGTCCTTACAACATATCCCAAGCTGGTTAAATTTACATAAAAATTACTCCAGTTATCGTGTTCACAAGATAACATGGGAAAAAGCGATATATATATATATATATATATATATATATATATATATATAAAACTTTTTAACGAAGGGTGGTTTTGGGTTCTAGGGGTCATGATCGATGAAGATCTGCAGAAATTTTCCGAAAGTCGTGTCACGAGAACCATTGCAATAGGTAGAGTTCCTATAAGGAATCTACCTAAAAGACAGTTCCAGTGCCGGCCATTTCGTGTATTTCTTCCTCGTCTTTTTCGAGTGAAGGTAATTCATATAGCACCTTACCATTCCCAGTCCAAAGGTTTACTAGAAATACTTCGCTGTCAATTAAAGTCTTTGATTCAGGCTCATGCAGATGAAAGATGGAATATGATATTGCCATCTATCTTATTAGGGGAACGAGCATCAGTGAAAGAACCATTAAATTGTTCTGTGGCGAAAATGGTGTATGCTACTCCCATAGCTTATACCAGAGAAATTTTTAGCACCAATAAAATTTTATCTATTAATGATTTCCTTGCATCTTTGCAACTGTAGTCTTTAAGACAGATTCCGATGTCGCAACATTTCAAAAGGAAAGTTTTGAGGCATAAGGAACTTAAAAATTGTTCTCATGTTTCTCTACGACAGTTATGCTTGCAAAGCTTCAGTTTCCTCACTATAGTTGTCATCATATTGTTGTTTCTAAAGCTTCGAAGCATTTCGCCATTAAATTGGGATCTCGTCAGCAGACGATTAGCATCAATATGTAAGAACCGTCATTTTACCTTATAGAAATTCAGGCTTTACGAGTGAGATTCTGCATCTAATCGTCTTACAGACTGCGTTGGGAAGCCCTGTGGAGCTTCAATAAAGATTTTACAAACAATTGAACTAATGCAATCTAGATTTATATTGATATAAATAGATCTGCTACCGCGCATCAAATGCAAGATAATTTATACGTAATTTGTTTTCAGTTGGATAAGACGATGGCGTCCTTTTTAGTTAGCAAATATAGAGACGTTTATATTTTATATGTTGTTAAGTTAATTTTTTCAATCATAGTGTGTGTGTGTGTAAGTGTATATGTGTGTGTGTGTATGCATGTGTAATTGTGTGTGTGTAATAGGGTGAAGTGAAAAAATCAAAATTTTATGAATGTAAAGTAATATTGCGGAAAAGTTACCTTTTGTATATATATTTTACCAAGTAAAAGAATTTTAATGGCAAACAGTATCTTGAGGTTCTTGCCTTGCTATTGACCGATATTTCATCAAAATTGAATAAAGTTATAATGCATTCATCAAAAATCCAAATTTGATAAATTTCATGTAATAGCGTGGAAAAGTTATATGCCATGTACAAGCATTTTACTAAGAATAATATTTAAAAGTTCCGCTCAGCCCTTGAAATCGACCAATAATGCGTAAAAAATGAATAACATCATAATGCACTGTAAGATGAGAAAAAAATATTTGAAGTTATTACTGTGGAAACATTAGCTTTAATATAGATTCATTTTTTATATACATACACAAGTTAACAAGTAAAAACATTTACTCTCATAGTAAAAGATAACTTGATCCTCCGCTCAGCGTATGAACTTTACAGCAAAATGTAAAATTTCCATATGATAGAAAACAAAGGTTAAATATAAAAGTTTGAAATTATGAATCCAGCTTGCAACAGCTCACAAAAGTTACACCTTGAAACTAAAGATGTTGCAAAATTAATTCTTATTCTTTTGAGACCTCAAACAGTAACCATATTGCAAACAACTAAACATAGTTTGGCGGGTGACTTGACTTGCTATTAGCTTGACTATTGACAATATTAAGCTTTAGTGTTAAATTGCAGCATAAGTTGCCTGGACTCAATCTGACTCTTATAAATCCACCTCTCTCTTGAACCACAAACTGCAGCTGAAACCTCTCCTTGGGTAAAAGTTTCCTCTGTTATAGGATCTTTGTGGATGAGAATTGTGAGAACCTGCATTACTTTCTCGAGGAAAATACCAACATTCGGTCGTTATATGACCTTTTCCACAAATATGGCACTCAATTTTTACATTTAATGCACTACTACCATGTTCATTTCTGTTAAATGCACTTCTATCCCATGGTTTTGAGGCAGAATGGTTACCGACAGAAATTTGGGTTAAGTTTTCAATCTTTTTGTTTAATTCTTCAATTTTTTGACTCCTCTCAAAATGCTTGGCCAACAAAATGTTAACCTCTGCTGGTGTGAAAACACTGCTTGAAGCAGCAGCAGTATCATTGAAGGCAATTTCTGTATTACAAGCCTGCTTAACTGCTTCCTCAAAAGAAGAAGGACCCAAAATCTTAACCTGTGTCCTAATGTCAGGCCTAAGAGATTCCAAAAATTTTGAAAATTTCATTTTTTCTGTTAATGTGCAAATTTCAGGATTTTTACTGTTACCTTTATTGAAGTATCTGTTAGCAGCATTTGAAATTTCCTCCGCTAGATCCTTTACCGATTGACCTGGCTGCTGAACAATTTTGTTAAATTTGTTTTGCAAGATTTCAAAAGATACAGATCTTGAAAATTTCTTTTTTAATATCCCTACCAGCTCCTCAAAATTATTTTGCTGCTCATTGGAAATGTCATCAGACAAAAATTTCAGAGCTTTTCCCTTTAGATGTAATTTTAGTGTTAGTAGTTTTTTTCAACCGACCATTCCTCAAGGGTTGCCAAACTTTCCAATAGATCCAAAAAAAAATCAAAATTTTCCTCAAACTCACCAGAAAAACAATGCAATGATGCAGCCATACTGATTGTAAATTCTTTCTCTTTTTTAGGAGGCATATTTAAACACTAAATAAATCAAATTAAACTAGACAATGCTTAAATCCCTGCATGCATACAGTGAGAAATACTAAGAAATAATACGAAATATACCAAATGCATACAAATAAACTTTCAGTAATATCATAAATTCAAAAATGTGCTCTCACACCTTGGTGCCCAGTTCTCAACCTGAAAAATTTACTTTAAGTCGCGGCACCATAATGTTATGGTGTGACTAAAATATTAAGCTGGGCCTAACCCTATAGCTGAAAATAAATACATGATAAATGGCACAATGTTCGTAATAATGGTTAGTACACCAAATGCAAGAGCACACCAATGAGTAAACAAGAAAAACACTATTTAATAACATTTATTCCACGGCATTACTGTGTACACATCAAAATCTGTAAGAGTCATCAAAACACGTGTATGAAAATATGTATCGTTACTCTAAAAAATGATTCATTATAGTGATACGTTGTAGGAAAATATGTATCGTTACTCTAAAAAATGATTCATTATAGTGATACGTTGTAGGAAAATATTATTTTAACTAATATAAAAATGTTGCAGCATGGGAAAAACAAGCTTCAACTGCAGTTGAAAAAAAAGTCTTACCAACGCATGCTAAGATCGAAAATCATTGACTCGAAGCCGAGATCTCCATCAATCTACACTTTTTGTAGAGACAACTGTGATGCTGAAGTCATTGGAATAATAACCTTAAAAGCTCATGGAAATAGCTTTCAATTCATCTCACGAAAAACATGATTGGAACACCAAGCAGCAGCTTGTAAGAAACAGGAATCCCAAAAAAGGGAACATCAGCTCACATCTATTCTTCATCTCTCTAACACAACTCGCCGAACGAAAAAAAGAAGGCACGTGAGTTCCACCTTGTTGCCATTCATGCTCTTCTTCGCAAAGACCTGTTCTAAAGCAAGTCCACCTAGAACATTAGTCTGTGCAGTTTCGGTCCAACTATAAAACAGTCCTGTTCACACTAATTCAACGCATCGTTCCACAGATTGAGTATGACATGGCTAGCTTCAGAAATCAAACACTTCAGCAGATACGCCATCAACCACCATTTGTTTCAAAGGTTCATCTGAAATTCCCATTTTAACTGGGGGTTCCGTTTTTTCCCAATTCTGCCAATCGATGAATTCATGATAGTCTTCAGCTTCGAAATTAAAATCTGGAATTGTAAACTTTCGTAGTCCAATCGATTTACTTGCTCTTGCCGCCATAATCCGACCCAAACCAAGTTCTCTGATGAAGTTTCGATCATCTGTAATCATCACTATTAGTAAATTTTCTGAACCATTGCGCTGAATCAAAGGATCGATCGTAGCTTTCAATTCAGCAGAGAGATAACGTGATTTCTTTGTTGATTCAAAGACGTGTTTGGAACCATCCTTGCAGGAAAGGTGAATTTTAATAGTAAACCACAATGGTGCATACACTTTCATAATGTTTTCTGCTCGTGTGTATAAACTTTGTGATGGACTATCGGTAGTAATGTATAATCGCAAAATGCGATTTGCCGTCGTTAACCACATTCAGTGTGATAATGTTCCAGGTTCTCGTTTTGACAAATTTTTAGAGCACTGTCAGCTTGACAGACAACAAATAAGTACTGTTGATCAGTGCTTTAGTCTTTTCTATTTATTTCTGGAAAATTAACGTGAATTGGCTCAAACGGTACAATTGGCAATTGTTCACTATCAACCAATGCTTTTCCAATGATTCCACAGAATGCACATGGTCCTCTAGTTTTGCCAGTAGATGTCTTAACGGAAGCTCGTTTGAGTGGAGTTGACATACTAACGACTGTAAGGGTTTTTTTAAATACACTTTCTGAAACCTTAATACTCCTCCATTTCTTCCAGTATTTACGTTGGTCCCGTCACATCCAACGGCTGTTATCAACAGAAATTCCGTTGTCTGTTAGATAGCAAGTTATGCTTTCAGTCATGACAAGAAGTGGAGAGTTTCAAGGTCAGAGCGTACCCTCGGGATGAATGAATAGGAAAAATAAAGCTGTTTCATCTTTGTCTTAGCGATATCAAATTGAAACTTTTCCTCACTATTTGAAATTGATGTTCGGGAGAGAAAGGAACTTATGAACGTCATAGAGTTCAAAAATAAAGCAAGACTTCTCAAAATCAAGGTCAGAGCGAACCCTCAAGATGAAAAGGTAGAATAAAAATATTTTAGTTCTATCTTTATGATACCAAATGATAAAGTTTCCGCGGTATTAAAAATTTAATATCGAAAAAAATTGTCCATATTAAAAATAAAATGTTACAAAAATAAAGCAAGTTTTATAGAATTCAAGGTCAGAGCGGACTCTCAAGATGGAAAGGTAGAGTAAAACTATTTTAGCTCTGTCTTTATGGTAACAAATGACAACTTTTAAAAATTATTAGCTATTAAAAATTGAATTTGAAAAAAAAATTGCCTATACTTTCACTCCACCCTAGTACGTTCAGCAAGTTGGACACAAATGCACGATTTCGTTTCGTGAAACGAAAAAACTTTGGCTCCTCTACATCGTCACCATTTCGTTCAAAAATGAAGTCTTCCTTAAAAAGTTACCATTTTTCCTCTCTTGACGTAAATGGGACAACATCTATTGCATAAAAAACTATTAAAAGTGAACTATACAATGTTACTATAATTACAGCATTATATTCAACGGTTAGTTTTTAATAACTTTTTATAATAAGGGCAAGACATTGTTCCCACCCTGTATATTGATATTACAATTGTAAGCCTAAAAATGTAAATTGAACCTTTATGAAGAACATAAGTGTAGTTTGCAAAGAGATTTTAAATTCGCTTTACATTCGAAATATTTTAGCGCTACTTACTGCAATCAGGCAAAAAAAATGTTCATGTCTTAACCAAGAAATCGTTATCCAAAACGGCTGCGGTCTTTTCGGATTCTGAAGTTTCAGCGCCCATTAAAGGACGTAGAAAAAAACCCGACTCATTTGGATGTGGGCGGACGTGTTTATAAAAGTTGTACCACTTTATTAATACAGAATTTTTGGATATAAACTTTTATTTAAGAAAATTAGTATCGGTGATCAATTCCTTCTTGTTTCTTTAATTTATAGCTTAGATTTTTATATCACAGCTGGTAAATGAAATTTAGAGTTGAATTTCTTATCTCTTGAAGTTTCCAAGAAAAGACCGATGAGTTATTGTTTTTTTGCCTGATATTGTTGTTTTAGCGCCAAACGTTAGCTGAATTAATGTAGTTTTATGATATTTATTTGAAATTTAGTAGGAAGATAAAACTCCTTCGGAGTTATTGCATTTCAAATACTAGAGAGAGATGTTAAAATTTCAGAAAAAAATTGTAGCAGAGCTAAATTCGTATCATAGAAACGCTCAATTTTTAGATTGTGTAAGAATACTAATTGGGTATATAATATTGTCCTAAGTTATCAAGGAAAAACAACAAATTGACGAAATCTTTAATTAAATTAAATTTCAAAAAAGAAATAACTCAGCAGTACACATTTCCCACCCTGCGAAATATGTTTATGCTAAATTTAGTAGATCTAGGTTCAACGGTTTGCCCTGCAGAGCGTAAAAAACATACATCGCTCTTTTTTATTAAAAGAAATATAAGAAAAACAGCTTTAGCATACTTGTAAGTGTTTGACATATCGTGATTTCCTGTATTGATAAATATTTAATTAAAATAGAAACGGTGTTTTCACTATTATTCAATATTGTTAGTTACATGTGTAGGTGACTAAAGCTTTGATTTTGATTCCTGCGAAATTTTAAAAAAATGTCAGCATTCTTCCCGTGGGCTCATGACATTTTAGGGTTCTTTTAATTAATGATGTACAAAACAACAACAAGAACAAAAATACAGGCATATTGATCCAAAAATTTATCGGGCTAAGTTCCCATAAAAATCTGAAGTTTGAATAACCTTCTTCAAGCAGCTTTGAAGAGAACAAATAGTATAGATTTCATTAATATTTGTTTGTTCATCGAAAGAAAATGTGCACTACAGAAAAAAAACACCAGCTGCAATGTTGCGAGACACAAAATAAACATCAGACAAAAAAAGAAAATTGAAAACACTAAAAATTTAAACACGTAACATTGATTTCAATGATTTTAACAATAAATCTTAAAAAAATTAAAATTTGAATAAACTAATTTTTAAAGTATTGAAAACTTATATAGAATTTGTGAACACTTGTTCTTAAAAATCATCAAATTTTATAAGAAAAATATCAAGGTCCTTAGAATACTTGTTATAAATTTTAAAATAAATATATGTTACCGGCAATGTATGAAATGCCGGCATTCTATAGAATACCTAGGCGTTTTATAGAATGCTGGGCGTTTTTAGGCAAAGTACGAAATATGAGATTTATTATATACTTTTCCTAGGCATTGTATATAATACCTAGGCATTCTATAGAATGACAATTGCTATTTAAGCAAAGTATGAAAAAAAGTTCATAATAAGGCTATTATTTAAAAGGCGTGCATTCCTCAAAAATACAAATGTTATTTAGAAAAAATAATAAAAGAGTACCACTAAAAATCTTTTATTCAAAATACTTAAAGCAAAATGAAAGTTTTCATATCCAAGTTTATGCCTTTCTTAGTAAAGAAAACAAAATAAATTGTGAATCTACTTATTACATCAAGGAAGCAAATAATTTAATTTTCAATTGCACTTAACTTTATTTCTTATATAATCAAATAATCGGCGAAATCGAATAAATTATAAATCGGCGATTTATTTCAGACTTTGTCATTTGGCATTCTATAGAATGCCTAGGAAATGTGTGAAATATAAATCGTTTCATACATTGCCGGCTAGTTTCAGGCATTATATACAATGCCTAGGTATTCTATAGAATGCCGGATTTCAAACTTTGTCGGTAACATATATAACAGAGAAATTATGAAATTTGACGAATAATTAATAAATAATCGCTTGTTTCTAAAAGTTCTGATTGGTAAAGTGAAATGTATACATATTGCTCGTCAGAAAAATCTGTATCTTTAAAGTGTCTACCATAGAGCTGAACATTATTGATAAACATTTATATAAAATAATGTGGGTTTGAAATAAAATCGATCAGACCACTTGGAGTAACGTATCCATTTATTACACTATTACGAACGATGATGATGAAGAAGAATTTGCAGGCGATGGTATATGTTAACAGAATTAATATCTAATGTCAAAGAGACTGCACTGCTATAGCATTACATCTTACCTCTGCGTACAGTGATACTGCTTGACAACCTACGTGTGATCAGTTAATAGACTTTGATTGAAATCTCCTCTTTGCGGGAAATAAAGACAACGGATCTCTCCCACTCGATGGCTTGCCCATCTCTGACCTCTTGCCCTCCGTGGCATCGGGGTAGCCTCACAGTGATTGGTGTCATCTAGTGATGAAAGGATGTAATTCCAGAAAGTTCGTCCATCGAGGTGTGAGGTCCTCTGAACACTAAAGAATAGAAATGAAGAAAATAAAAAAAATACTTGAATAGATATGAAAAAAAAAAGTTTATGAAAAAAAAATTGGAATGCCTTTTATCTCAATAAGCAATTGCATCAGGCCAGGTTTTCATGCAGTCAGATGGAGTGGATTTGCCTCAGTCCCTTCTTGAGATCCTAATATTGCTACGTCATTCGATGATACACCTTCAATGGTATTCCGTCGGTTAGAAGGTGATAGCTTCCCCCTTTCTGAGAGCTTGAAGACCGACTAAATTATGTGTTTTCTAAAGATACTGATATCAGCAACATTATGAAAAATTTGCATATCTTCATACTATAGTGGTTATGAATGAATTTAAATGAAGTAATTTATTGGGATTGCAATTTGAAATTATAATCAAAATTTTATTTTTTTTTACTTTTATTAGAAAATACAAGTTTTTATAATAAAAAAAATTGTCTTCTATTACCTTTGCGATATCAGAAGTGATTTGCTAGAAATAGCCACTTTTCAAGAGAACTTCACTAAAAAGAATTATACAAAATATAAAGATTTATTATAAAGTTTAACAAACAATTAAAAACATTCGCTTTATTACTTAACTTCAAAAAAATCACTGTAAATTTCAGTAACGATTAATTTAAATATTTGAGAAACATCTGGTTCAAGAGAGAATTTTCATTAAGTGTATTTTGTATTTAGTTTATGCATTATTTTACATTCGTTTCTTTAAATTCATTCCTTACCATCACTAGTGAAAGCATCAAGAGTATTTTGTCAGAATAAACATGATCAAAAACATTTGTACTGTAAAGAGAGGAAAAAATGAACCACCCAGCATTATTCTGCCGTTTTTAATCCTGTACTAAAACATCAGGTAAAATTTTACTGGGAATAATTTATGTTAAAAGATTTTATGGATTAAATTTATCATAATGGATCATTCACATATTTGAAATTGCACTAACTTCAAATTTTTCAATGGCAACAACATTATGACATAAACAAATTTCTCACGAAAAATGCCCCAAGATATAATTTGCAGTTAATATACCATTATTACATCGGAAGAAATTAGACATTTTGAGTCATCATTATAAAAGGGATTGCATCCACAATTAGATAGTGAAGTTATCTGCCAGTTTTGAAATGTAGGTGGTAGATATTTAAATTATTTCGCATTTTCAATGCTATCTTAAAAGTAGTGATCTACATTTTAAATGCCATAAACACTTGATGCGTTAAAAAGTTCTAAAAAACTGAAATTTTCTCCGGAAAATAAAAATTTTCCTTATTATATTCAAGAGCGCTAGAAATTATGTATAATTTTCACTTCCAACTCAGCTGATTTTGATCACAAGACGTTAAAATTTTAATAATACATAGGCATTTACATAGACCTTAAATCATGAGTGGTAGTAATCGAATTAAGGAGACCGTCTGTTTGTTTTGTTGAAAGGATAATTAAAAAAAAAATAATATCGAGTTTATTTATTAAAACAGTCACCTTATTTCCTGGGTTTTCTTTCTTAGTCGATGGTATTCCTATTTTCCGAATCTTCACACATTCACGAATGTGAATTAATACCCCACTTTTATTTATAAAATGTTAACTTTATATCTTTAAATAGTTAACATTTTATGTAAATATATTTTCTAAAATAATGTGATTTTGTATTTATATTCATTAATATATGCACTTTTCATCCTTCCAATATCAGTAGCTTAACGTTTCATAATGATGCATTTTTCTAGTATTTTATACTCAAAATTTATATACTATTGGTTAACTTCTAAAGCGGAGTATAATTCACATAATTTATTAAACGATTTTCTGTAAAAAAAATACGATTTTTTACAGAAAATTTATAAATAAAAAATATTTAAAATTTTAATATAAATATTTTTTTCAGCGTATACGATACTTACTGATAGATGTTACCCCGGAAAACAGATGGAAAAAACTATCATCTGCTAATTTGTATAGTCTCTGCCAAAATATTTAGTGGTTGATGGTCTGATAATTTACAGATTGACAAAAGTTATTTAGGCACTCATTATTTCAATCAACACAAGAAGAACTTACTATATTATATGATTTTAATTGCTTATTAGTGAAAATTTTTTTTTTTGAAATTAAATTGATTTTCAATAAGCTTCAATTAATTGCTTAGTTTCAAATTAAATTTAATATTATTAAAATGTTGTTCTTCAATATTTGATTATTTCAATCTTTTCATCTTATTTAAAATTTAGTGACCTAAAATGAAAAAATTTCTTATTTATTTTTTTATGTGACTTTCATAAGATATAAATGTTGATTCAGGACAAAATGCACTTCAATAGGAAACAACATTTTTTAGTTTTCATTTCCACATTTCTGCACTTCTGAAAAGAAAGTTGTCAAATTCAATGATATTTTAACCCTGCTGTTCTGTTCGGGTCAAGATGACACGAAACGATGACTCAACTTCTTATACAAATCAACAGTTTAGAGATATTTTGCTGACATTTAATGACTTCGTTAGTAAGGAGTGATATCTCTTTCTCTGAAAAAGATTTTCTTTTTTATTTACATATTTTTCGTTTTTTTTTCAAATTGTATTAATGTATCGTTCGGGTGAATATGACCCGAACCTTTTCCCCTTAATTCAACGAAACAACGTACATTATATTATTAATTTGTAAAGTGGCATAAATAAATTCCTGAAAAGTCATCTAATGTGTTTTATATATCAGTAAAGCCAGCCAAAGTCAGAAAAGACATGATTGCACAGCAGCCACGTGATCTACAGAAGGTTGTAGGATGAGAAGGTATAAGAATCATTTCGTCTGTTGTGCGTTGTATAAAACACAACATCCTACAGAAAATATCAATAACTCTTGGCACTGCAATGATCAGCAGAAAAATAAATGATTCGTAGATATTTGAAGGACAACTGTAATAGCTCAGTTTATGGAAGCACCTCATTGCGAAGTGGAAGGCGTTTCTGAACATGAAAATCATACAAGTGAGGAAAGTGCAACTTCTGATTATGGTGTTATTTCTCGAACTATTCATAACGTGCAGCATGTTCGAGTCAAACATCAAAAATATAAACTGGTCATTGGATCAGCCACCACGTTCATTTACCTGAGATTCTGCCAATTTTTTTATTTAAACTGCCTAAGTGTAACTAGTTATTCAAAGATCCAAGAAAGGGCTGTAAAAGTATTTTGCAACTGTATACAAGGTATACAATCAGTCAGAATGAAATCATCAAAAGACAATTATTGAAGGTTAAGGTATATGGAAAGAATGATCTTCTGTTATGAGCACATTGTCCATGATAAATAAAATAGTAACAGAATTGACAAAAGAAGGAAAGGATATTAGAGTACGATACCAGAAGAAAGTATGGAATATTCTTAGTCAACTTTTGAATACATGTAGTTCTAAAAGGAAGAAAAAACAATGCACTAGGCAAAACATTATAATTTATAATAAACTTGATATTTCTGCTTATAATGCAATTATTATCTGGACATGAATAAATAACAATGGAATTAAAACAAATAAGCGAAAAGTATTTTTGAGACACACTAGACAAATTATTAATTGATTCATATATTCAGGAAAAACAACATCTCTATACAAATAAAGATTAACGTGATATTCTCAAAAGAATTCATGATGAATGAAAAATTGGTTAATCATTAACATCAATTGCTAATTTACAGTTTAGTAATAAACTTGCCTGATGCATGTTTGGACATTCAAGCAATGATAATAAAACAATTATATTGAGCAAAAATTATAAAACCTATCTGAAAGCAACATGTATCATATTTTTTTTCTGAATTATATAAATAAAAAGGAAGATAATATTTTAAAAATATATTCTAATTCATCTTTTTACTTTACATACATATACTTATATGTATTTACATATTCATTGTATCATTTTTCAAATATATCAAGTTTATTCTGTTCAAACATATCTTATTTATTTCGAAACATATTTTTTTCTAAAAAACTGGAACACATATGCCTTTGTACTTAGTGCTTAGTGTTCAGGTAAGACTGACCCGAACGTTACATGTGCCTAGTGAATTCAAACAGAACAGCAGGGTTAAATACAAAATTTGCAAAGGCAACATTGATATAGAAAGTATACTGATCTCTTATAAAATATGTATTAGGATACCAAAAGAAGTAAAATTTTCTTTTTCACAATATAAGTGCATCCTTTGATAACGAATAAGAAAATTTTATGTAACTTGAAAATTTCGCGTACGAAAAAGCGAAAATTTTGCATTGAGCTTATAATAGCCTTCTGCATAAATTGCTGTTAATATTTTGAAATATTGCTTTTCAAAAATTTTTAAATATCATATTTGATAAAAAAATTCCTTGCTTTCAAAATTATTTTTAAATAAATATATAAGTGCAGAAAATGAATAAAACTTCATAAAATTACAACAAAAAATCCTACCTCAATAAATGTATTATTTCTCAAAATATTAAAAAAATGCAAAATTTTAAATTATATGTTTAATATTAGAATCTCAAAATAGTTTTTGCTAATAATTTCGAAACGAATAGAGCTAGAATGTTGAAATATGATATCCGAGCATAAATTTTGTTGCAGTTTTGAAATCCGTTGATAACATTTTGTGATACTATTCGAAATTTTGAAGTTTTTGTAATTAAAAATATGTAAGCGACATGATACGAAGTTTTTAGACATAAAATCATTTCGCAAACATAATTTCCTGAAAATTGGATGCAGCGCCATCTATTGCAAA
>BGPR01008533.1:0-62990 GCA_013235015.1 Araneus ventricosus | reverse complement strand
TAATGAATTTCGCAAAAATGGGACTAGTTACTCTGTCGAAATTTCTAAATTTTTTTCTGTATGCTCTTTTTTTCAAAATTGACAAAACCGAAAAAATATGAACGAAATTTTGAAGTATATTGTAAATTATTGAGAGGGTTTCGACGAGAACCACGCCCGCGTAGAGCCAAGATTTCCGCGCTTTCGTTGTTTCGCCGATATAAAGAAATATATTTGTTATACAACTGATAAGACATCAATTTGGAGAACAAGTTGACAGAACTTAGAAAGAAGGACTGATGTTCGTACTCTATCAGTGAGAATCTCCAGTATCTCATTTGTAGTTTTCGACAAAGGAACGAAGAAACACTCTTTTATGAAAGAGAGCCGTTTACAACCGACAGTAGTTTACGGTATTGTCCCTTTACGTGAACAATTCTGTAAACAGCTAACACTGTGTTGCGCACCGGGGTACTTGCATCGGCATTTATCACGCGCTGTACAATAAGTGAAAGGCGAACGGCGCCACATAAGCTATATAAATACTGAGTTCCTTGCTCGAATGCCATACTGAAAATTTTTGTTCTTTCTTGTGCTGCTGTTTTTGATTTTCTACGTTTTTCCAATCAATTTCGGTATTATTAGTTTAGTATTTAATTTCATTCACTTTTTGCATTTTCATTATGAGTAAAAGGAAGCGTGAGCTTACTAAAGAAGAAATCGAAGCAATTTTATTGGCTTCCGATGACAGTGTCAGCGCCCTTTCAAGCGAAGATGATGGCTGGCCAGTAGATGATTCCTTAGCTGATGTTTCGTTTATTTTGAATAATGATCCTGGAGATGAAACAGACGAGGATAAGGCGAACGATGAGGAGGCAGCAAATAGTGCTTCAACTTTTAAACCGTCTTGGACGGAACAGATGGAAAATGGCCAAATTGATCTAAAACAGCATCAAAAATATGGTGGAGGCCCTAAGCACAATTTGCCTGTTGGATCTGAAGCAGGGGACTATTTTAAAATGCTTTTCACGAATGATATGTGTGAAAAAATTCGTGAAAACACAAACAAATATGCAGAATTTGTAAAATCTGCTACCATTGACAAATGGGAACCTATTGGTATCAAAAAATGGCGATGGAAGCCAATTGAAGATATCGAGGAACTCTTCAGCTTCATAGCCATAATACTCTCATTATGGGAATTGCCAAACTACCTAGAATAAAAGATTACTGGTCGTCTAATCCTATGCTTGGAAATGATAAAGTAAAACGTACAATGGCAAGGGACAGGTTTGTGGACATCTACAGATTTTTCCATATTTCAGATCGGGAAAATGAAGTTTCACCAAATGATCCGTCATTTTATATGATGCGAAAGTTGGATCCTTTCATGTCATGTTTGCGGTCTAATTTCCAGATGCATTTTGAACCCTATCCCCATTTATCTGTAGATGAAGCGATGGTTAAGTACAAAGGCAGATTAGGCATAGTGCAATATATGCCTAATAAACCGGTAAAAAGAGGAATAAAAGTGTGGGCTTTATGTACGTCTTTCTTCGGATATGTGTACAACTTCGAGCCCTACTGTAGTAGAAGAGATAAACTTCCAAGGACTGATAATGGACTTGGATATAGTGTTGTGACTTTTTTAAATAAAAATCTTTCAAAGGGACATCATATATACATTGATAGGTTCTACACAAGCGTTGTGTTGATGAAAGATTTACTTAAGAGCGGAATCTACGCTAGTGGAACTGTAAATACAAACCGAAAATATTTACAGACAAATATAAAAAATGTAAAACTTGCAGATAATGGCTCATCAAAATGCTTCCAGTGCATTGAAGAGCCGAATTTAACATGCACTGTTTGGAAGGCCAAAAAGGAAATTTTTCTTCTATCTAATGGTGCGAAGAACGAAATTACAACCGTCAAACGCAGAATTGGAGGAAATGTGTCCTATGTAACCTGTCCGAAAGTTATTGCAGATTATAATAAGTATATGGGCGGAGTTGACTTAGCAGATCAGTACAGAAAATATAATGATATCTCAAGAAAATCACGAAAGTGGTGGATATATATGTTTTGGTATTTATTGGATACTACTGTCAATAACGCATACATAATCTATTCGACGACGAATTTTCCTTCAGAAAAGAAATCTAAAACACCCTTAGATTTCAGAATGTCTTTGATAGAGGCGATATTGAAAGAAAAGAGAATTGTTGAAACAGGTCCGCAAACTATTGTCAAAAATAAGTCTAAAAAAAGAATAAAAATAGACGGGAGAAAAAAAAGATGCATACGTTGCATTTCATTAAAAAGAAAAACAATTTCAAATAGAGCAATTGAGAGTTCATGGACTTGTGAAATTTGTCAAGTTTGTTTATGTGTGAACTGTTTCGGTCCTTATCATAATGAGCATCATTAGATTTTTATTTTACTATTGTTTGTTCTTTTTATGCTTTAACTGTTTATTGTCAATACTCCTCCCTGTATGCTAGCTGCGAATATGTTTTTTTATTTGTTGTATTTTACTGTGTTAATTTGTGACTTCCTGAATTCTTTTCCACTTCTTTTCTTTATTATTATTATTTTATTTTAATATTACATAACTATTAATCAAGAATTTGCGTATATGAAAGTTTGAAATTGTGTTAAAAATGTGCATAGGTTATTTTATCCTTTATATTATGAACCAGTGTACCTTGTATCGAATTGCTGTACTCGAATATCGACTTTGCAAGCATTCTTCGGAACTGCCAGTGGCTCGTAATTTATATGTCCACAAGGAAAGGTCAAATTACTTATTATTTTACTACTCTTTTTACTACTAAATGCACGTATACAGCATTGTGCTGAAACATAATATTTTAATTATAAAATGTATAATATCTATTTCATCTTATCTTATGTTCTCTCAATCAATAAGTTTTTGAAGTATCTATAGAACAAAAAGAAATTTTTTCTATTTTTCATGGATGACTTGCAGTATTTAAATCTCACCTAAATCGGCTATTATTGGGACGTCCTATAATGAGAGAGAACATTGATATTATATATAAATTGTATTGAGCTATGCATAAATTAACATTTTGTTACTGAATGAGCTGAAATATGATTTTCTCATATAATTTCTAAAATATATCTTTTGGTAAAATTAAGTGAAATTAAAATTGACAAAAAAATTTTAAGAATGCATAAATTATTTTGGAAATGTTTTTTGATTTATGATATCCTAAATTTCATTTATTTAACATATTTTCTTATTTCAGTAATAAATGAAACTTTAAAAACGTATTATCTCATCTTTTCCTAAATTATTTCGCAGAATAAAAAAAGTAAACTTAATATAGTATGGCAATTTATCTACATTTGACAAAATATTGCTTTATTAATAGTTTTAAAGCTTAAAAAATCAAATAAAAAAATAAGGGTCATTTTGAATTGGATATCTCAAAATTTATTTAATATATTTAGAAGAAAACATTCATGCATGCATGTTTGGAAATATAATACACGGATTATTTTTAAAACATTCATAGTTCTGTGAAAAATACTGCACAGACCTCATAACGTTAATTTATAGGCAGAAAATCAGCACGAAAATCAATTTGCAAACAGCTTCATAATAAAGTAAAATGAAGTAAAATTCTTATGTTAAAAGCCAAAGAAATCTGTTATTTTCGATGTGTGGTATTTTCCCGCATTTAATTTATTTAACGGATTTTCTTCATATTTATTGAGAATTAGAGTTTTTTGAAATATAACACAGACACTTCTTAAAAAGAAGTTAACGCTGTGTTAGTAATACGGCAGGAAACTATATTTTATAATCAGAAAATCGTAATAAAAATCAATTAGTACAACACTCAACTGAAGTAAAATTCTTAAGCTAAAAGAAGCAGGAATGTATTCGAAATGTATTTCGATGTGAGATTTTATTTATTAAAAATCGGAATTTTTGAAAATATAATGCAGAATGTTTCGAATTATAAAATAATTTCTTTAGAAAAACAACTCTGCCAATTCTCAGTAATATAATAGAAAACCCCAAATAATATTTTATAATAAGGAAATAAGCCCAAAAAAAATCAGTGAGCAGAATGCATTATACTGAAAAAAATTTGTGGAAACGAACAGAAGATTCTCATATTGAAACGTAAAGACAAACTCTCGATATGCCTTTCGACCCCCGCGGAAAACCGCGAAGAAGTCAATCAAAGTAGAACGCTGACAGCTTTATTACCTTGAACAGCGGGGAGTGGAGTGGTGGGGTAAAGGCCACCCAGAATGGGATAGTCCATTCCATGTGATATCCTCTCAGAAGTCTTCGGTGTTAAAGGAGCTGGGAAGAAAAAGTCCCCTCGGGATTAAAGAGATAATCATAATTTTATTCCCTAATTCCTTCACCGTTTGCAGACATAATTCAGATCCAAGTTAATTTTTAATTACTTGATTGCACATTCCTCCTCCTAATGCTTTAGTTTAAAGATATCAATAATTAAAATACGAAGAAATTTCTTAAATATATGTTTAACACACTCAATAATAAGGCAAAATTTTGTAAAAATTTTTACAACAAAGCGCAAATACGGAATTCAATTGAAAATGTATGAATTTAAATGAATAAAAAATACATTTAGCATAAAAAAGTGCAGAAAATGAAATTTTATAACTGTATCTTATGCCATTCTGGGAAGTAGTTTGAATGCAATCCCCCCTTTTTTTTTTTCTCTCAGTACACTTTAATCTTGTTCTTTCTCCACATCATGCATATTTACATGAGTTGCTACATTAAGGCAATGGACATCACTCTTCCTCTGTGAAAGACAACCGGTAACTTTTGGTCGTGTTTAAGATCCAATCTCTTTTGCGCCAGTTCGTGAAAAGGTAATTGTACCCTCTCGACGAAATTACAGATGAGTGAGTCGGTTACATTTTCTGGGAGAAACGACTATATTTAACAACTATACAACCATCCAGAAACAGCTATATTTAGTTCATTTTTCAAATAAAATATACCACCGTCTCTTTTTGCGAAGATGTCAGGTAATTGCTCGCAATTTATGCAACTGATTAACCCCAGCCACACCAAAAGCAAATTCATGAATTTAATTTCGTTGTCCTATGCGTACCTTTATCTTCTGTGCATAAGGATATCTTTTGATTAGGCAGATTGGAAGATGAAAATATTAATTGTAAGAAACAACTACTATGGAATTATCATTCTGGCTGTACATAGATGATTATCCGACACATTTATAATCCTCCCCAGATTACAGGTAAAAATGATTTTTTTGCCAAAATTAAAGCATTAACCATTTAACAATTAACCCTCTCATACGGAGCTGGGCGGTGCCAGGCGGTTTAAAAATTTTCCCTTAACACCAACGAGGGCCGGTCTGATGCGGTTGGCTTCTTCTGAGGGAAGGGGAGGTTCTGAGACCCCTTAGGAGATAAGTGTGGTAGGGGGTCCAATTATGCTCGCCAACCAGAGCCCATTTCAGTGCGCCTTAAGGGAATATTACAGCAGGGGATGGGGTGGTGGGACAAATGACCATCCAGGTAGGGAGAGTCCAATTCATATCACTTCCTCCCAAGAAGTTCCGGTTTTAAAGGAACTAGAAGAAAAATGGCTCCTTCGAATTAAAGAGTTAAAGGGGATTTCCTTTCCTGAATTATAAGGGAATTTTCCTTTCCGTTTTACTTTCAGTGAAAACTCGCAACAGAGAAATTCCTTCTTGCACAGAATAGTCACGACTGGCTAATGTTCCAAATTGAGAACTCGGAACTTGAATGAATGATAGCAATTTCTTATCTATATAATTATATTTTACATGTTATTAGTAACGTGGACGTTTTTAACTATGTGTTCCGATTTCTAGAAATTTGGATCGCTTTTTTAAATTTTTTAGGAATTTTTTATGTTACGCATAAATTTAATTGTAAAAGGCCCATTTTTAGGAGCTCCTGTACATTGCCCATTGTATATCTGAAACATAATTTCTATATCAAAAAATCAAGCTTACTTTCAGTTATAATTTTCAAAACAATATGAACGATATTTTATTTTTAAATGAATTTTCAATTCGATGTTCCCAATTGGGAACATTGGCCTGTAAACGGTTAAGAACACTGTAAACATGAAAACCCATGTAAAAGTGGGATTTAATTACCAATAGGGAATAGAATCTAATCTCCGGGATGGATATGCCCGTAAGGCCGACAGGGTTACAAATAAAACGAATAATCGGTAAAAAAGCAACTTCGAGAATGCAATTTAGGAAGCGGTTGAGAAGTATGCAAGTAGAATCCTATTAAATTATCGTTCATAGCCCATCATTATATTCATTTTTTAAACTGTTGTTTATTACTGAATTATTTTAACAAATGGTCCTTTCCGCCTTTCGAAATAAAGAAAACTCCCCCGCTATCTGATACATTTATACTAAATATCTCCTTGACCGAAATGTTTGGCTGTCGTAAGTTTGTTTCTGACAAAGTTGAAGTCCCAGACCACTCAGCTTGTTCGGCTTGGAATTATGGGGATATTCCGAAAGGACTTTCCGAAGGGTTTCGAAATCCGATACCCTTTTTTGAACCCCGCTGAATTTCGGAGAGTGTAGGAGATTCAAATTTCATCATAGACTAAAGTCTTCCGATAGAAACAAAACCTACTTTATGGAGGAAAGAAAGTGCTTTAGAGCAAAGCCAGTACAAAAAAGACTTTAAGAAAGAGGGATATTTCGTAAAAAAAATTGTTACCATTATTTCAAACGTTATATTTTTTTGAAAGTTTTGAACTAGTTACCTCAAATATTTTTTTAAAAACTTGCTGCATGAACAAATTAAAAATCTTCCATTTTAACCTTTAAAAGCCGATTTTTTAAAAAATGATTTTGAAATAGTTTTGGCATTCTTTTCTTGATTAAAAAATAGATAAATAATTTTTAAAGTCCTGTTTTGTTTTATATACGGTTTATGGCTGCAAAATAGTTTTTTCATCAACTGACAACACTGGGCTTCATTTTTTTAAAAATGTTCTTGATAAAATTGTATAATGTCAAACATAAGTGAATTATAATAATTAATAATACGGATAAGGAATTTCCTACAATATTTTGTAGAATAAAATATGGTATTCTCAAGCGTACACACAAAGGTAAAAAGATGTAACCTCGAGTGAAAAACATCATTTTATTTTCTATCAGCACTCAGTCTGCCGTCTATATGTTGTAAATTGATTTAATAAAAATTGTAATATGTATCCTCTAACAGGCATCAGAGCTTCAGGCTTATTCTCAAGATTTTAGAAGACAAAATTGGGTATGTTGCTTAAAGGCAACACTGGGCAATTAAAGGCTAAAAATAATATTTTATTTTGAGAATATGAGTTAAAAACAATAATTCTTTCCCATATTCCTGTAGAAATAAGAACCTGAGAAAGAAATTCGATTTAAACTCCAATATACGGTGGTAGGTTGTCTTTCAGGAGGAATTTCTGGGGAAACTGGACCACATTTGTGTTTCCATTGAAAATCTCCAGTTGCTAATCTGTGCAAGATCTATTGTTCCTGTTACCTGTGCTACGTGTTTTCTTGCATATTTGTGAATAAACCTTCATTCTCCATTATCCTGCGTGTTGGACTGCTTACACCATACACCCACAGAACGATTTTTGTAACAATACTGTCAGTACATAACTTAAACTGGCTTCTTGTTTCGCAGAGGAAGAGAGGTATAAATACAAGCGAGTGAAACGACAGGGCCAATCAGCAGTGTCTGAATTTGCAGAAACTGCTATCGTTCGCCAACGCTTCATCCAACAATCATTGTAATCGTCTCTACGGAATCTTTCATAATTTCTTGATGAGGAATAATTTTTTGAGATTTTAATAATTTTAAACATTGCAGATGATTTATGCTACATGCAGTCTAGCTAATTTTAATCATGTTTTCTTCATTAATGTTTCCAGTATTGTGAGGAATTTCCCATTTAAAAAATATAATGGATGTGTGAAAGATAATGAATGATTGAGGTAAACACAAATGAGAAGAAAACATTAATATAATTTATTCCAAACAGTGCAACATGTTACATTGGCTTTCTTGTACTTTTTAGTTTAAAAGCAAAAACTGAATTTCTGCGAGCGTTTGAAGTATGAATGTGAAAGAAGAAATCTACTTTATTTTAATAACATTCATATACATATTAGGTTGCAGGTTTTTGATAACTTAGGAAGACGATAGTCAAGAGTCTTTTCATTTCTTGAAAAATATTTTCGTTTGTTGCTTTGCTTGAAATGCAATAAATCCGAAATATGCTTGTCCATTTTTTCAAGTTCCAGAGCAGAAAATAGCAAATCTTCTTGGAAACTTCGAACTTCCTTTCATGAAATTGCCTATTTCAATATTTTCCTGTTTTGGAAAACATCTTTCGACTGATTCCATGTGCTTGAATCAGTATTTTGATGGCCTTATTGTAATACTCTTTTCTTTATTCAAAATTTTGTCTTCTCTTTTACATAAACAAAACAGAATTTTTAATAGTTTTATTATTATTTTGGGTAATTTAAAGAAGAACTAAATAGTAAAAAGGAAAAGAAATAATAAAAAACTTAGAATAAGCTTTAGAATTAAAAAAAATATTGCTATTGTAATCAATGTTTGGATAAAAATAAGCAATTAAAGTAGCAGAATAAAAATTAAGGGGGACAAACTATTCTACTACCATTTATTTGCAAATTGTTGTGAAAAAAATCCATTAATCACGATGATGCTGCGTACGGATCAACTTCTTTACATTTCATTCCTTATTTAAAATATATTCTGAGATAATTACTTTGCACGTTTTCTTGGTTATTAAGATATATTATTTTAATTTTTGGTAAAAAATAATGTTCACATTTGCAAATCTTTTTTTTATCTTCTGTTATGTGAGATTTATAGAAAAGAAATCGAAATTTCCAATCGTCAAATAGAGTATGATTTATTTAAATTGCGTTTAAAGAAACAGAAATTTTTTATTATACAATAAAAGGAATGTGCGATAGACAATGTTACTAGCTGCAGCATTTCTACGAAATTAAACAGAATTGTACAAAAGCGCCTACTCACGAACAACAAAAGTTCCAATAGGCTTTTAAAAACAAGTGCAATAGAACTGAGCTGGTTGGGATCTTAATCCTTTCGGATAGTCGAAACTTGTTTAACAAATTTTAAATAATTTTAAGATATTTACAATAGGTGGCGTTGGTGCGAACGCCTACATACGGAAAACCAGCCCAAACCGGAGCTAACTGACTCACTTGAAGAATGTCGTCGTTACTGTTATGTGCAGCGTTTCTATGTTTAAATGTGATTGTCTATTAAATTGTTCTCTGCACTGAGTGATGTCTTCATTATCATCCCGCATACATACCAAAATCTAATAATCAAGACTTCTTTTCTTTCGACAAAGTTTTCCAAAATTGTTTATTTGAGATTGTAAAAATAAGTCAGCCAGTACTAACACTTATTAACATTTTAACGAACTCTTTAATTAGTTATCAAACTTTTTGCGGGGATTTTTGAAACAGTTCTAACAAAGGGATTCGCGAATGTTACCGATTTCCGCTGTTTACTTCACATCTTCCCAATGATTATTTAAGTGTTCTGAAAAGATTATTTTTCTCCGTTCAATTCGAAATTTTACAACACATTTACATAACTTTTTTTCATGAAAATGTTTGGAATTTCTTTACATCACTACTAAGTGCTTAAGAATTGAACTGGTTTTTTTTTTATTTAAATAACTTCTTGAGTTAGAAAGATCACCTCCCGATAAACGAACCTTTACCAACCTTCGCTTTTGTGGAAATCTGAGAAAATCAGCTCCAGTGCACACTTTAATACGCTTTTCTGAAAAATTCATTCACTTTATTAAAAAACTGAGAAACACAGTTCGATTTCTGGTACTGGGTCGGTCGCTTAACAGAGACCGCAGTTGATACAGATCCGGATAATGAAGGCTCAACTGTTTATGTAGGCAATGCGCAAGCCGATTTTGATCAATTGTACAAGTATTTTAGTAGTATTTAATTCGTATTTTAGTACAGGAGAGTCCCACTTATCCGGACTAGATTCCTCCGGTTTTTATCAGAAATCGGAGGATCAATACAAAAATGTTAATATGAATTTAGAAATTCATTAAATATATTGGAATTTTATATAATCACTCCCGCTGGTTTTGCTTATTCTCTTCAAATCTAGGGCAATTGTCCGGTCCGAAATCGAACACGATTTTCGCACGCGGACGATCCATCTGCGGAATCCGAATCCATTCAACTGACCAATGAGACGACGATTCATTAATCCTGTCCGTCAAAAGGCTCCCGATTCGCAAATCCAGTGTACGGCAACCGGAGGCTAATCTCTGCTTATTTAACTTTCACATGCTACCCAGTGATTAGTCGAGCTTTATTATCTTAACGAGTGACCCGATTGGAGGTGACAGAGGCTCTCTGGACCAATCCGTACGTTATATTAAGCAAGTGTAATAGAATTCCTGACACCAGAGAATCACCCAGTCTACTACTTTGGAGCGTATAGTAAGGTTTAATTATTGAAATAATTGATCCGCTGACACGAGATCGGGTTATTTTCCCAGAAGAGGGGTAGTATCGGTGGTTTGGGATATAGCTGAGTGACATTTGAATTGCCGTTGAGGTTTGACATCACCATATTCATTAAAAGTATGAATTCATGATAGTTAAGAAAATCCGTGACTTCTTTTCAACATTTTAAAAATATCATTTGATTATATTTATGCTAGAATAGCTGATAACCGGCGTTGTTGAGGGTCCAAATTTTTTCATATGTCCCTCTGTTTCTTTTTCTTACAAATATTGTCACTAACTTTCCACAACAAACTTAAATCTTCTTTGAATCCATTATTCTTATTGAATTAAAAGTTTCAAATCTAGCCCCTTTATTACCTTACTAGCCGCCTTCAGTGACCGGCTTGATCGCCGGAAATAAAATTTCAACTGCATCTCTTATGCATAATTTTATATTCATGGCTCCCTTAACAAAACAGTTTTAAACTTCAAATTTCTATAGACATTCAACCCACGTCCTTTTCGTAGCCTTGCACTTGTTCTGTTCCTTGTCTACATTAATATAAAATACGCATTTGATTTCAACATTAAATTGGAGCGGCGCATTTTACGTTCAGTCTCGTACTAATTGGTTTAAAACACGCTGATAAACAGAATTACAACATAGCAACAATAATCTTTCAGTTTACTGGATTATTTCATTATATACTTGCTATTTTTACGACATCCTTTACAGATTTCACAGAAAAATTGATCAAACAAAAGAAGAAAGTAAAATCCAGTAAGATATCTTCTTAGCTTTCAACAATAGACGAGATTATAATTAAATTAAATATTTGTTTAAACAATGAAAAAGGTTTGAAATGCGTTGCAACAATGAAAAGAATTGTAAATTATGACAAAAATATTTAATCGCTTATAGCTCCGCAACCAAATAACATAGATTGTTGGCTTTATCTTTAAGTTGGCTTTAGATTCATTTAACAGAGAAAGGTGGACATTGAAGATTGCAATAAAGAATTTTAGAATTTGGAATTACGGTTTAGTCACAGTCGAGCTTCAAAGTTGGTGAAAATCACGAAAAATTTTGATGACGTCACAGCGACCGATGCGCGCGCACGCAGACTAAGGCAATTCATTCATCGATCGAGCGAAATATTACTCAAGAATTGTTGAATTACGTCGAATTTCGTGCTAAAGTTAAACGCTTATAGTCCCGCAACAAAATAACATAGAGAGTTGGTTTTAGTTTCATTTAGCAGAGAAAGGTAGACATTGAAGATTTTAAAAATAATTTTAGAATTTGTATTACAGTTTAGTCACAGTCGAGTTGCAAAGTTGGTGAAAATCACGAAGAATTTTACATAGATAGTCACATAGTCACACTAGACTAATAGTCACTATAGACTATAGAGTTAATAGTCACATAGAGAAAGTCAGAGTCACAGAAAGTCACAGTTGAGTAAGGTAAGTAAGTCTACACCCCTCAATCTCAGCGGCCATCCCTCAAAGACAGCCTCCGTATTTCTTTTTTGTATATATTGTACTTACCGTACTACCTTGAAACTTTTTAATGCTCTTTATGAAAGGCAAAAAGTCCTAAGGAAATGGTGATCATTAAAGAATGAAAGAGGCAAAGATTTTCTCTTTTTGGATGTCGGAACTTTCGTGATAACGATAAAAAGGATCTCCGATGTTTCGCGCACAGGAAATAAATTCTTTTTTTTTTTGCGCCAAAAATAAATCCTTTCGGTATCTGTAGCCTTGAGATTTAACTCCGATAAATAAAAAGTTGGAAAGGAGTTTGCATTTTGAATGCTTTTATTTTATTCATATGTATGGTCACTCCCAAAATTATAGAGCACTTTGGAAATGTTGTTTGAATTTATTGTTTATATAGTTGGTGTATACTGTTAGCAGCTAAATTGCACGAAATAAAAAATTGGTATCACTAAAATTTTTGATTGAAATAATGTACAAAGGGTTTTATGCGATAATATAATCATTTCCCATCTCATGGGACTAACTTTACAGTATACTGTGATGTGACGTCACATCTTTATCCTACAGCAAAGAAACCCATTGAATTTCCAAATCGTCTCTTCACTTTTAACATGCATCATGTGACAGTATTCGTTGACCTTCTTCGTCCCTACAACGAATCAAAAAATTGGATTATTTACACTAAAATTTTTATAGATTACACAAATCATTAAAAATTACGTTTCTTTAATGTGTTTGTTGCGTCTAATTCAAAGACTATAACGAATTGTGTATTTCAATATTTTTATAAATTTTTTTCTACTTTTTAAGCAACATTTTATATGTCCATTTGGGTATTACTATTTATCGATTTTATCCACCAAACTACACGATTCGATATCATGCTAAAATAAATTACTTTTAAGAAAGGTATCATTTTGAAATTTTTGGATAATTTCTATAATTGTTTTAAAAATCAAAATTATATCTTTTAGTGAGATGTTAAATATTTAGATACCAAGAGATTATCATTTCATGGTCACACGGAAAGCGGATAAGCTTTTGCTATTTAAGATTTTGAATCTGCTTCCTTCGTATAAATACTGCTTGTAACGTAAAACAATTCTTTAGATGATAAAATAAAAAATTTATGTTAACCATCTTTCTTCGGTGATTTAACTCTATTTATTTTTAATTTTAATTAATTTTGGAGTCTTTCTATTAATTCTGAAGCTTGGTATAAATTATTGAATCTAATTTATTTATTTTTCTTTTGGATTAGAATCATTCTTGTTCGAAGGAGATTTCTTCTAATCTAATCTAAATTGTATAGACAGTTCTTTTAGTTTTATAATATATTTTGTCAATTTTACTTGAATTATTTATTAGATTACTTTCTTATTTTCATATGTTATTAAATATTTGCACCAGAAACTATATGTATATACAGTCGGACCTCTATTTAACGAAGTCGCTAAATCCGAAAAAAAAGTTCGTATATGGAAATTCGTTAAATAGAGATTCACCTTTAAAATACTTTAAACTACACAAACAGATTTTAAATCCATAAACACTAAATATTATTAAAAAGTAATTATTACACCTTTATTTTTTGTAAATTAATATCTATTTGTTTTATATATTTTACACATCAAAAAAGAAATCTGCAAACAAACAAAATAAAACAAAACATTGTCGGGAATACACTGTATTTTCAATTTAAAAAATAAATTTATATTAAAATTAATGAATTTTAGCATTTCATCATACGTAAGGTTTGTTGATTTCTGCATCATGATCACATTTCCATCTTCATCATCTGCGTCTTCATCGCAATTGATTGCTGTATTGTTTTATTTTTCACCTGTCCACTTCAAAACTGCCTCATCCACATGTTCATAGACACATGCTTTTAAACGTTTTTGAACAAAAGATTCGATGAATCATAATTTGTATCTCATCACGATTTTTTATTATGGTTGATAAGCTGTTTGGAGATACAAATTTTAAAGCAATATCCTTTTTTTCACGCCTTTATCCACCTCGAAGAAAATTAAATTTTTTTCTTTGATGCTCAAGCACTTTCGCTTTGACATTTTCAGCTTCAAGGTCTTGATCAACATAAAATGTGTTAAAAAGAAAAAAAAAAAGTTTGAAATGTTTAGAAATATTTTGAGGAATAGGAGAAAAAAAATATTGGATCCAAAGAAAAAAGTTCGTTAAATAGAGAATGCTTCGCTATTTGGAGGTTATTTTACGAAGAAATTCGTAATATATTCTTAGTTCCAAGAAAAAGTTCAAAATAGAGAAATTCGTAAAATAGAGGTTCGTTAAATAGAGGTCCGACTGTCTTCTCTTACGTAGCGAAAAAAAAGAGTCGAATTTCTCAATCGCCGTTTGCAACACTCCAAGTTTGGTTTGTTTTCAACGGCGGAAAGACGAAGGATTTTGCTTTTGTGAGACAACATTGATTTTTTTTAGTTAAATAGTTTGAAAATAAGTCTTAATTAGATCTTGCAGTACGATTAGGCAAATGAGTGAATGTCTCTCATATGCCCTTTTTAGTTAAAATCGAATGGCTTTCATCTCTCCATTACCCAGATCTTTTGAGGTTTTAATAAAACATAGAAGTGACTACCCAGATAATAATTTTGTACCTTTCTTCACTAAATTGTAACTGGAGCAGTCTGTATACATGTGGGAAGCTTTCTGAGCAACACAACATGGAAACAACTTAGGATCTTATCAATTTTAAAAGCTAAAAATACACTAATTGCTTACGCTATTTGAATAGTTAATACGAGCATGTTTCAAACCACTTTTCTCTTTAAATTGTCCTTTTTTTTTCCAGGTAAAAGGTTGTAAAATGGGTTATATCATCTTTTGACAACCCAAATTTTCTGAGGTTTGACGCATAAATAACTGCCCAGAGAGAAAAAGCTGTATCTTTCTTTCTATCTATAATTGGAGTGAGTGTGAATACATGCGGGAACTCAGCAGCATTTCATTGGGCATGTTTAAAATTTGGGTGGAATGAAGTTAAAGAGCCAAATAAAATTGTTGAAAATATTCTCAATTGTGTATCGAAAGAAGTTTAAAACGATTGATTAATGATTGATGTAAATAATTTTAATTTTTAAACATCTTAGAATTATATATATTAGCATTCAGATTTCTTTCTAACATTTACTTATATTCTCTGTGCTACCAGAAGATTTTAATTTTAAGAATAGATGAAAAATTAATTTTATAGGAGTTCATGCAATTTCAGATATTTAAATTTACAGTAATTAATGTATTTATAATTTCATATTACTAGCATAAATACATAACTGTATGAGCCAGCGAAGCGAGCTGGATCATTAGTGATCCCAAAGGGGATGAGGAAGCGGGGAGCAGAGTGAACCTAGTGTTTTAAAAACAACTTAAACAAAAGAACAAGTACACAGTCTGATGTGACTTAATAGTTTTCTTTAGAATTTTCACATTTAATATTTTTAAAACTCAAGTTAAGTCAGATGGAAAAAATATTCAAAAGACAATCTTTCTTTTTTTTTTCTTTTACATTATAAAAAAAAAACCAAGAGACGAAAATAGTAACGCATTTTTCTGCTCCAAAGTTTTCAATCTCAACAATAATGTAACACACAGTATAAAGATGCTAACTTGAGACGCATCGGTCATACAGTGCTCTATTTAGTTGTCTGTTGAGATGGTCTGTTCAGATCATGTGACTGTGACATTACATGAATTGACCCATTTAAGCGTAAATTTCTTCTTTGGAGCCTTTTTTAGCATGTTTCAAAAAGATTATTATTATAGGACACTGTCTGAAGGATTAAACACTAAATAAGGTCTCCATCATTTTATAAGAAAATCTGAAATTGTTATTTCCTCTATGGAATCGTTATACACTGTAAGAGCTGCACTTGGTTACTTTTTACTAAATTTTTATTGAATATTTTTTACAAAAAAATACCTTTCCTAAAATATTTCTTTACTGACAAAGTCTTGCTTTACATACCGAACTATAATAGTGTTTCCATCTAAAATAAATTCTAGAAAATAAATTGGACACCAAATATAACTTAGTCTCAACGGTCATTATAGCAAAAATAGTTTCCCTCTATTCTTTTGCTTTAGCAATTACACTATCCAAAAACATTTATGAACTCAAAATTCAAAACGGTGCCAAGCATGTTTTATTAAAGACTTTCAGATCGAAAATTAATGATTCTCGAATAAAAAAACACTTTTATTTCCTTTTCTCTGTGGCAACGGAAACATGAATAAAACAATTCTATCAAAGCAACCAATCAGCGTTTGGAGCAAGTCCTTTCCACTACACATCACAAAAACACTCGCTTAAAGCAGTTAATAAAGCGCTGCAGTTGACTTTGTTCTTGTTCTAGGAGGATTACAGTCATTATAAATTTTGAGTTCAAAGAGATAAACATTCAAGGTAAGCGTGATGAAAAATAGTAATAAATGCTGGAAAAAGAGATTTTCCTCTCCAAAGCGGAATGCATTAATATTTATTACCTTTTGGCATAAAACTGAAAACTGATTATTGTTATTTTTGAGATATATTTGCATGTATAAACTACTTATAAACACAGTTCTTATCTCTAATATCTCTGTCGATGAATTTAAGTAATTATTTATAGATAAATGAAAAAAATGTTTTAAGAACATACTTTTATTAATGTACTTAAAAGTGGAATTTGTTTATCCAAAATATGAGGATCAATATAAAAATGTAAATATGAATTTAGATTAAATATATTAGAATTTTAATCACACTAATGATATGGTTTAATTTTTAATGAATCTTTATGAATTTCCTTTCTTATTACATTCATTGTGACTTAATTTTTTTGACTTATTGTTTAACCCCAGATTTTTTATTAAAAAATGTAGTACAGTAAAACCCCGGTCGACCAAACTCGGATTAACCGAAACCCGGGTTATCCGAAATGCCTCTGAAATCGCAAATCCAAAAACACGTACGGTACTTCACGGAAATAATCGCAAAGGCGAGACTAAAATGCAACGAGATCCTCACTTAAACAAAGATAAAACATCGACGGAAGGCTGTCTCTGCGAAACGGCCGCTGGGATTGAGGGGCGTAGACTTACTAAACTTACACAAATGTGACTTTTTGTGACTAAATTAGCTATAAGTGACTATTAATTCTATAGTCTATAGTGACTGATAGTCTAGTGTGACTAAAGTAGTCCTATGTGACTATTAATTCTATAGTCTATAGTGACTGTTGTCTAGTGTGACTAAAGTAGCTCTGTGTGACTATCAATTCTATAGTCTATAGTGACTAGTGTGACTCTATCTATGTAAAATTCTTCGTGATTTTTACCAACTTTGCAACTCGATTGTGACTAAACCGTAATTACAAATTCTAAAATTATTTTTGCAATGTTCAATTTCTACCTTTCTATGTTATATGAAACTAAAACCAACTCTCTTTGTTATTTCGTTGCGGTGCTATAAGCGCTTAACTTTAGTACGAAATTCGACGTAATTCAACATTTCTTGAGTAATATTTCGCACGATCGATGAATGAATTGCCTTAGTCTGCGTGCGAGCGCATCGGTCGCGGTGACGTCATCAAAATTTTTCTTGATTTCCACCAGCTTTCCAGCTCGACTATGACTAAATCATAATTCCAAATTCTTTTTGAAATCTTCAATGTCTACCTTTCTCTGTTAAATGAAATTAAAACGAACTCTCTATGTTATTGGGTTGCGGAGCTATAAGGGTTCAACTTCAGAGCGAAAAGCGTCGAAATCGTTTCCTTTCCCGACATACCATTAGACCACTATGGAGAGAAGTAAGTCAACGTCAAAACTCCCCTCAAAAGGTCAGTGATTAATTTCAGAATGTTAAAATTAAAATTAATATGTATTAACAATATTAATTACGATATTTACCTGTGCCTGTCTGGTGCATTGCACTCGACGGAGGGTTAACTTTAAAGAACATAAGTGGTAGCCTACAAAGAAAGTTTTGAATTCGTTTTACACTGAAAACATTTCAGAATTACGTACTTTAATTAGATACAAAATAATACTACATCCAGCGATTTTCGCAAGCTAGTGAGTTTACTTAGTACTTTTAAAACGTTGAATCGCATTATACTAATAAAACAAATAATAGATATACTAAACAAAAATTAAAATTAAAAAAGAAAGAAAAGTATATATAAGAAACAGCAGATTTAAACATAAACGATGACAATACATCTTTTAGCGTACTAACGCAACAGCCTCAAGTGATTGCATCAACAGAAGTTTAAAACGATAATATTTAAAACACATAAAAATTTATAGTAAGCTAAAAGATGTATTGTCATCGTTTATGTTTAAATCTGCTGTTTCTTATCTATACTTTTCTCTCTTTTTTAATTTTAATTTTTGTTTACTATATATCTATTATTTGTATCTGTATTATATTAGAAATAGCTGCATATGCGCCTTTATATATAATACTAAGAATTTTTATTAATGTTTGATTAATTAATTTAATCAATTTTTAAATAATATTTTCATTAAAATTTAGTCAATTTATAACTGATACTAATAAAACCTTGCATATAAACAACAATTCGTCTGGTTGAACAATATTTGAACATATTTTCAAACATTGCATCTAAATAGTAATTCAAAAATCCCTTTTCGGCAAACTTGAAGGCAAAGGTCCTTTACGTTAATGTTACAAAAGTAATGAAATACGACATATTGATCAATACAGACAAAGCCAATGACTTTATTGTTTCTACACATTGCAATATTTACTCTGTGATTCTGTGTGTGTCTGGGGGGGGGGGGTGACACATTTAATTTTTTACTATTTCAAGGTTTTATCATTCCATTTTCAATTCCAAAAAGTTATGATAGATTTATCAGTCAGTACATTAGTCAATTTTTTTATATCTCAACACATAATCATTCAACAGGTAGGAGTCATAAAGAAATAAACATCTCAGCAGTGCAAATATCTCCTAGATAACATTAAGCTAGCCTATCTTAGACAGTAACAAGAAATTGACTCTTGACACGAATGAAAAAAGACAATAGATTTAAAAATTAATTTATTTAATCTAGGTTACCATATAATTGCGCAAACCTTACTTTGTCATATGGTAAAATCAATGACATGAAACACTTAAATACTACTAAAATGGGCTCATTTAGAGAACTCCTTGGTTACAGAGATAATAGTCACTAAATTTTCTTAACATATAAGAGAATAAAAATTATTCAACATTGTGAGTGGCAAATTTAATACGTGTATGTTGAAATCTCCATCGACGTTTGAAACCAAATACTCAGGCAGAAAATCCCCAAACAATTTTAAAGTTAAGGAGATATTTTCAATATCAAAAAGGATAAAGGGAACTCTTATTTAAATATTTATCGTTTTTGGCTATTTTATATTGATTTTATTAAAGAAAATCTTGGTCCCGACATGTTTAGTTAAATATCAAATTAAAGTAATCTGTCAAATTAACTGTTTGATTAATTAAAATTAACTATTTACTTAATTAAAGTTAAATAATTAATTGTTACAAAATCTTCACTAAAACCTTTTTTATGGCTCATACTATTTGCCAGCAATCTTTATCTTATAATTATCTCTGTATGTATGCTCCATATCTTTTACTAAACCACTGCACTGATTTCAATCAAACTTTGCAAACTTTTTATTTAAGAAAAGAAAACGGTCAACTTCAACTTTACAAAGCCTAAAAGTTGCTTAAAATTTCACTTAATTAAAAATTAAGCAAGGCTTTTTTCCGCGATATCTTTTATTTCCATAAATTTGCTTCTCTCATTTCAATATTTTTTCAAAATTAATTTTAAACTGAATTCTTAACAATATTCTTGTTGAAAAACAACAATAATACGAAAAACTTTTCCAGAAGGAAGAATGCTAAAAGAAAATTTTAACTGTAAACGATTAACAATTTATATCGGGACCAACTATTGAATTATTTTCATGCTTTAAATTAATGAATAATTAACTAGTTAATTTATTTGTTTCAAAATATTCATTAAAACCTTTCTTTTACTTTAGGAATTGTTAACAAAATTTGAAGTACCTATATAAGAAATAATAATGTATGGAGAAAACGGCTGCTTTTAAAAATCGTCTGTTTCAATTGATATTCTAATTTTAAAGAAAAATGTTTCAGATCAGAAAAGGAATTTGTGTATTATAATATTTATACAATAGTAATTTTTACATTAAAAATATTAAACATGAAAACATTTTAATCCGGAGCAAAGCCAGGAATATCAAATAGTTTACCGTATAAAAAGTGGAAGTGAATGAGGCTGATGGGAACTCATAAATTCTAAGTAATTCTTGCTGTCAAGAAATGTTCAATATAGAAGTAGTTTGTTATGATAAGGTGATAATTCCCCTAATTGAAATTTTACGGAAACGGAGCTATGGGGAAAAGATAAATGGGGGGGGGAATTGAACATCGCTTTTCAGCTCATAACTTCTAAGCAATTGTAGCTGTCAAAAAACTTTTAATATAAAAGTTGTTCATTATGATTATGTGATAATTCCCCTAATTGAAAGTTTCTTTCTATTTTCAATCGTAACAGAGTAATGGAGAAATTATAAATTGGAAGGGGGATTGAATATCGCTTTTCCTCACATAACATCTAAGCAATTTTAGCTAACAAAAACTTTTAATATAAAAGTTGTTCGTTCTGATAAGGTGATAATTCGCATAATTGAAATTTTTTTCCCCTTTCTTTAGTCGTATAATTGAATTTCCCCCCCTATATTTAGGCATTTTAGCTCATAACTTCTATAAAATTGTAGCTATCAAAAAAGTTTCGATACAAAAGTTGTTTATTATAAAGAGGCAATAATTCTCCTATTTTGAGTTTTCATTCTATCTTCAATCGTAAAGGAATTATGGGAAAATGAAATGTTCAGTCCTCCACCATTTCCACCCCCTTTTAGCTGGTTAGCCCATCTACAAACTCGACCGATATTTTCACCGACCTTCAGACATATCCCTCGCCGGTTAAAATCTAGTCAAAACTACTCTAGTTATCGTGTTCACAAGTTAACATGGGAAAAGGGGTTATGTATATACGTCTCTACTAATAATATGGAAAAGAACATTTCGCCCTCTATTCTCATGAAGATTAGAGCTACAAGAATGAAAGCGGGTGGAAGAGACTGCAAATGACGAGAGCTTTCCAACAAGGTGTAACATGCATAGGTTAAAACGTACTTTAAGTTAGGGGGAGAGGAGAGGAAGGGTGGGAAAATCACTTTTCAGCTCATAACTTCTAAGCAAGTGCAGCTATTGAAAAAGTTTAAATGCAAACATTGTTCGTTATGATAAGGCAATAATTCGCCTAATTTGAATTTCCTCTCTATTTCAATTGTAAAGGAATTATGGGAAAATAAAAATTTCCACCCCCCACCACCATTTCCACCCCCTTTCAACTGGATAGCCTATCTACGAGCTCGACCGAAATTTTCACTATCCTTACAACATATCCATTCTGGTTAAATTTCAATCGAAATTACTCCAGTTATCGTATTCACAAGATAACATGGGAAAAAGAGTTATACATATATATATAACTTTTTAACGAAGGGTGGTTTTGTGTTCTAGGAGTCATGATCGGTGAAGATCTGCAGAAATTTTCTGAAAGTCGTGTCATGAGAACCATTGCAATAGGTAGACTTCCTATAAGGTATCTACCTAAAAAATTCGGCGGTCAGACGGTTAAATCTTGTTCTGAGCTTCAGATTTTTGATAAAATAATTATTTTCTGTTGTTTAATCTATATATATAAGAGAGGAAAGTATAGGTGTGTTTGTTCGTTTTTTGGTTCTTTATGCGGGCCACACCGTTAGACTTACGACGACCAAATTTGGCACAGAGATGGATTAGCCCCAGAGAGAGCTAACGCCGTAAAAATTATTTTAAAATTCGAATTACATTTTTATTTATTTAATTAAATAACTAAAATTAAGCTATTTTTAGACGTTTTTCACCAATAACTTCTGAAATACTTTTGGTACGAAAATTATTTTTACATCAACTTAAGGAGCAAAACATTATCTCTTTAATGATACCAATTTAATCGTTGTACAATTTTTTTCTCTAACTGTAATTAACGTTTCACAATTCATTTTAGACTCAAATTGCAACAATGCTTTTATTGTTATAAAATAAAACTCAAACTAATTAATTGTTTTATCAAATTCTTAATTCACGTGTTTTTACCGCTGTTAAATTTAAGAAGATATTGCTTTTTTTGGTCAAGGTAGACTTCTTACTTCCGCTGTTATTTCTTAGCATGCACTTAGCTTCCATTTTTTACTTAATTCAAATTCTCCGAGTCCCAATCATATAAACATCAGTGTGCGAGTGTCGCACATTACTCTAAATTCTAAAGGAGTAGACAATTTTGCAGGCAACATAATCAGCTTCATCGCTGATCTTTTGCCACTATTGTGAATTTAACCATTAATGAATATCTCTTTACTTTCTCGTATGCGAAGTACACAAAGAGAAAGTATTGTAATCGTAAAGAAATTCGTACTCGAGATTTTGACGAATCTCCACGTTTTAGACCTCCCTGAGTCCGAAAAACACAATTTTGGAATTATGTCTGTCTGTGTGTCTGTACGTCTGTGTGTCTGTGAACACGATAACTCAAACTATGAGAGCTACGGGGATGAAATTTGGTATGTGGTCTTTAAACATAATTTGTAGGTTTCTATCAAATTTTGGATAAAATCCGTCAACGGGAAGTCTGTCTGTCTGTATGTCCGAAGTCATGTGAACACTATAATTCAAAAACTTGAATACCTAGATGGATAAAATTTGGTACACAATTTTATCGTCATGAATGTAGGTCCGTACAAAATTGTTTGGCCAAATCCGTCAAAGGGTTGACTGTCTGTCGGTCTGAACAATCGCATACTTGTATCTCATAAGCCCTTTGGATTAGATAAATAAAACTTGATATTACGAATGCTGACATTAATTATAGATCTATGCCCAATTTTCATCTCAATCGGTTGAAAAAAAGGTGTTCAAATTGCATATTTAGTTCAAAATGCACATTACGACTGTGTGTTGGCGAGCGTTTCGCTTATTTTATTTAAGATTATAGAATCACATTGTTTTGTTTTTCCTTTGTAGCTTTGTAAACAAGATACATTGAAGATATATTGCCCCACAGGGCTTTGTACACACGTTCTTGAGGGTGTGAATTGTTGTGTGTTGTGTGTTTTAATTGCACTTTTCCAGTCTTGGTTCTTGGCCCCGGCGTGGGGCAATTTGTAATTTTCATATATTATTATTTTTTCTTTCATTGTAAAAATCTACATACATTTTGTAAACAATTCAGCCCATGTTGGCGTTGATTGTAAACTTTTCGAAATTTAAAGTAAATACTGGCGAAGTGGTTCTCTGTCCGGCGGCCTTAAGCCGGCCATTCACTTGAAGTATAGTCATACCATTTGTCCTAAACCCGGTTTTTTCCACCCATTTTAATCGAAAAATACAGGCACGCCATTCACTTGCATTTAAAAGGACGCTAACTCTGAACGAAGGTAGAGGGAGCGACCTTCTCTGCAGCTGCTTGTCAATCGCTCTACGATTTTCCCCAGTCAGCAGATTTTAATTTATCCTACCCTCAAAGAGAGGCTTCAATCTACGCAAGGCACTGTCCTTTTCGCTAGCCTCTTTACCTGTGAAGTGAATGGCCCTCTTTACACCCTTTCGAGGAAGATCGCCTTGATTTATGACACACACACGCACACGCACGCGCGCAGGTTGATTTATGGCTCAGCAGTCCAGAAAAAGCGATAAATATCGAGACTGGTTAGATATTCAACCTTTTGTTCCACTTCTGAGAGGTGTTTTGCAATGACCGGTTTTGGCGTGGAGCAGTTAAATTTGTATGGAGTGAAGCGACTGTGAATGGTCAACCTTGGGACGCCATCCTCAATTTCCGTACTGACGTCGTGACGACTATCAATCAATTGATCCTGGATGCTATGGCAGGACAGGGGTAGTTTGAACTGTGGTAACTCCGTCTTCCATAAAGATAATGAAGAATCATTGTCTCATCAGAGTTTTCAAACAGAGTGAAAGAAAAATTAAAATCTCTAATAGGAAATTATTAGTATTTTGCGAAGAATATCATTAAAAGGCAGGTTTAAACGTTACACCAAAGAGTGATATTCGCATAAAGAGTTCTGAACACGATCAGACTATTCATTCACACGCATTTTAAATTCACGTTTCAAAAATTGTTTATTTATCGGAGGAAGATCACGCAAGAAAAAGATGAGTGACGAAATTTTAACAGCGTCATTCGCCAGCTGTCATGGATTATCTTTATTTGTAAAGTCTGATTTCTAATTCACAGGTGAAGCAAACACAAATCACAACGATTCAGGAATAAAAAATAGCCATCGATGCTTGGAAACTTCCCGTGTTCACGTGGAGTTAACATGCTTCTGAGCCATTAACACGCTATCAGTGCGTCACCAAAGTTTCAGTACGTTTCGGCTGAAAATGTCCACCTGTTACAGGAAGTTAGTTCTATGAAAAATAATAATGTTAAAATTTTTTTAAATCAACTATTGTTAGTTTACTACCTTGTATCAGACTAATTAAATTCAAAATCAGATGTCTTATGACTTGACAACGATAAGCCTGGATTCACGAAACATGATGGCAGAGCTATCCCGTATGATTATATAAAACACCAAGGAAGAAATTTTTAAAAAATGTAATCACACTTTGACAATCAACAAGTATTGCTTAGTTGTAAGCGTTTACAGGTTAACTTGCCAAGTTTGAATGCCAGAATGCTTTCAGTGTTTCAATTAATTTATGTGGATGGCGTTTTGGAGCAAATTTCTAGATTTAAAATTATTTTAATTACTGAGATTTTAAAGCTGATTTAGAAATTGATATCTGATGTAGGGTTTGACGCTCAACAACTTCCTAGCGTTTATTTTCACAAAATTCCTATCTAAATGATCCATTCACAGAAAATATTTAATAATAAAAGCACTTATCCGAAACAGGGAACTTTATTATAACCATTGCCAACACGATTTTCTTCGAAATATAAATGAGTATTTTAATTTTTTCTTCGGATTTTAGTTTTTTTCCCGCATTTTTATTTCCATTTCATAATATGTATATACATCGCATTTATTACTTTTTCTTGGCAGTTTTCAAGTGTTATCTTGGCAATTTTGTGATGCATGATTTTTCAGTTTTCGTGAAACCAACTTAAAGAATTGAAACAGATATAAAAAAAATGTGGAATAACTTATTATCTTGCAAATTGTTTTCTTTCGCGAACAATTCTTTACAGTCTATAGTATTAAAGTCTATAGTTAATTAGATCGAAAGCAAAATAAAAAATAATACATTCCCAATTTTTTATCAAAAATTAATTCTCTAAACGAAGTCATTAATGATTTTATTAATTTGCTCGAATTACTGGTTTCCTAAACATATTTTAAGATTATATATAATTAATGCAACTCCAACCAGACCCATTTTCATCTTAACGAGTTTGACAAAGAAATTCCAAAGATCATAATAAAAAAATATTTCTCATTTGAGAGTGCTAATTAGATAAATACTATAGAGCGTATCAATTTATGAACAGACGTGTACTGTGACGTGCTAGAGACTTAGGTAGCGTAAATCAACAGCCAGACTACTATCATTCCTAATAAATTTATTTTTAAACTTACTCAGAAGAATCCCGATTGTATACTTATTTTACAAAATAAATACTGATTTATATACAAAATATTCAGATGTCTTAGAGTGAGATAATTACAGGATGCTGTACTTGGACAGCCGCTGGATGGTAGAAATGCAGTCACTCAGAGCAACGGCCTCTTCAAAATCATTGAGAAGTTTCAACAAATCCTCCATTGAATCCTTAATTTTTTTGTAATTGATGTATTATAGTTAGTATTATTATAGAGTCCAGACACTTGGTTATGATTTAAAAAAAGCACATGGAATGATCTTGGTTTTTTTCCATCGGAATAGTCTGAAAATCTTATGCCGAACCTTAAAAATGCTATTTTAAAGTGTAGGAAGTTTACTACTTACGGTTCCTATAAAGGGGTTAAATGAAGTTGAAGCCTACTTTTGCAGATTACCTGGAGACCGACGGACTTCTTTGCCGTAGTGCCTATTGAAAATGGGTCAAATCCTTTGTATTGTATATCTCATTTCATATCACCTCAGAGACACTTAATTTTATACTAGGATGAGATTGTAGACTGTAGAATGAAGAAACGCAGGCATAAAGATCAACAAACACAAAAGTTTTCACTTCTGCGACAATAACATATAAATACTCAGGTTTTCAGCCTAGAAAACAATGCAAGATATCCGACTAACTCAGAGTGGTTGAGAATACTCGTTGGTAGATGCTTAAGTTACATTTAAGATTAGTCGAGGTCTATAAACTTGTTTTCATCGCTCCTGTAAACCTTTTGTCAGTTTAAGCAGCCATTGATTTCATTTCCTAGTCTATTGAAATTAGTACCTTGAAGATTCCAGAACAGCTTCTCCAAGCGGCCCTCATAAAGTAGTCCGTGGACTGTCGAGAAGCTCCAGGAAGAGATTATTCGCATTCCAAAGAGCGCATTTTCCATCCAACTGCCATATCCAGTGACATTAGCTCTTTGGAAGAAACCTTTCGAACTCCCAATTAAGAAGGCAGTGATGGATTCCGTTCTCAGTTGTAGACTTGGAGACGAGGACTTATCCACAGAGTTAGACAGCTATAATAGCCAAGACTTCGATCACTGGACGTAAAAAAAAACTCGCTGGTGTAAGGAGAATGCCACTGGCGGACGTCATCAAGTGCGCTTAGCCCCCTCACGGCTGGGGCTGGACCTTGCTTCTGGGAAAGCTTGAGATTTAGCTCAATTGCGTGAAGAGAACAGGAGAGGTTGATTTTCGATCGGCTAGGATTAACTCTTGACTGGATTCCAATCATAGGACTGATTCCAGTTTTAGATCTTCCAGGTCGGTTTTTCACATAATGGAGTCCCAAGTACCACTTAATGTAGCGCGCGGAGCATCGTTAAGAAGCTGTACGCTCCTGTTTAACTTTTTCCTGAGAGCATAGCCCTCGATAATCTGAGAATGTCTCGATTTTTTATTCGAGATGAGCGGATGCTCGAGGATGTTAATCTTCCATACATTTTAAGTGCAGAGCCGTTAGTAACATGGCTACATTTCTACCTCCAGCGCTGTCTCATAATCACTTAATTATACTCACGTCTATGACATCTGAATATTTTATATAAATCAGCTATTTATTTTGTAATCCATAATACAAGATTCCATTGAGGTAATTTTAAAATAAAATTTATTAGAGTGATACTAGTCCAGCTTTTGTTGATTTACGCTACCCTAAGTCTCACATACGTCACAGCACTCTGTTCATTTAGACTGAATAACTCAATGAAATTGAACGCTCTTATAGTATTATTAATGGTGCATGCTCTCAAATGAGAAATATTTTTTTATGATCTTTGGAATTTCTTTTTGAAACTCGTTAAGATTAAAATGGCCTGCGTTGAGGTAAGATTAATTATATATAATCTAAAATATTGATGGAAACCCAGTAAGATTGAGCAAATTAAGCAATAAAATTCAGACAATATAGTTTAGAAATTAATTTTGATAAATAATTGGGATGCATATATTTTTTTTTATTTGCTGATCTAACTAATTATAGACTTTAATTACTATAGACTGTAAAGAATTGTTATGAAAGAAAATAATCTTTAGAAATATGCTATTCTACATTTTTTTATATCTGTTTCCACTTCTTGAAGTAGGATCTTACGAAATTCACGAAAACTGAAAAATCATGCATCACCAAATTGCCATGATAACACTTGAAAACTGCCAAGAAAAAGTAATAAATGCGATGTATATTATGAAATGGAAATAAAAATGCGGAAAAAAATACTAAAATCCGAAGAAAAAATTAAAATACTCATTTATATTTCGAAGACAATCGTTTTGGCAATGGTTATAATAAAGTTCCCTGTTTCGGATAAGTACTTTTATTATTAAATATTTTCTGTGAATGGATCATTTAGATAGGAATTTTGTGAAAATAAACGCTAGGAAGTTGTTCTGCGACAAACCCTACATCAAATATCAATTTCTAAATCATCTTTAAAATCTCAGTAATTAAAATAACTTTAAATCTAGAAATTTGCCCCAAAACGCCATCCACATAAATTAATTGAAACACTGAAAGCATTCTGGCATTCAAACTTGGCAAGTTAACCTGTAAAAGCTTACAACTAAGCAATGCTTGTTGGATGTCAAAGTGCGATTACATTTTTTTTAAATTTCTTCCTTAGTGTTTTATATAATCATTCGGGATAGCTCTGCCATCATTTTTCGTGAATCCAGGCTTATAGTTGTCAAGTCATAAGTGATCTGATTTTGAGCTTAATTAGTTTGATACAAGGTAACTGATAGCATGCCTCAAACAATACAGAAAAACTCTGCCAGTATGTAATGTCATTTTATATATATTATAATTAATATGACATTCTCAAAAGATATATTGCATGGCTTGCTTATGATCGTGATTTCGCATTCGGGATTTTTTTCCGTAAATCAAAGAAATCAATATAAAGACGTAATATTGAACGGTTCATTTTTCAATACCTCAAATTCATATATTCATTTCCATTTGAGATATGATAGAAATTAAAACAATGCGAACTCGCGCATCAAAATTTTAGACAAAAACGTCGTTATTGCATTTCTTTTTTATTTTAAGAACAAATATTTGACTTCTTGATCTCTGCTTTTTTCACGTAAGCTTGTAGGAAGCAAAACTATCACGTAAGCCAATAGTAAAAGAACTATTGATTTCACTTCATACCACTTTTTTTGCCGAAAACGAAAAAAAAATCGGCTTCGTTGCACAGAAGTAAGTCTACAAACGTGTTGCGTGCAAGAAAGTAAATGTGTTCGTTTTGACTTTATTTTTACTGACGCAGTTTGTTCAGCTAAGAAAAACTAACTCCCAGCAATTGTTCAAGGACACCCAAAGTCCTATTCTCGGGGCAAACTACGAAATAAAGGGACATGTTGCCAAAACAGCTTTGGATGTTTATTCGAAAAGAACGGACATGGTTATTTATCCAAAGAACTGAGCGTCTGTGTTTGATTGCAATTTTTTTTTTGTTTTAGACCCACACTGACCAGCCTACCCAAACTGTGGCCTACAACGGTCGACGAGGAGACAACAAGTTAAATTTATTTTACACACTATGCCCTGAACAGGGGTAGTGAATTAAAACAGATTGAGTCATAAAACACAGTTGTTCACCCACACAAGTGGGGGCAAAGATTGGTCACAGACGCTCAACCCACCTAGTGTGGGGAGTACTTGACTACAATGGAAATGCTCTCGCTTAATATATAAAACCACAAGTAAAAACAAAAACTACCACATACATAAAATGCTTAAAATCCGTTAAGGTAAAGAAGTAGAGCGGATAGTAGCATAAAAGTAAATGAAATAACCAAGAATAATATTATTACAAACATGAAAAGTCGCTTCCCAGCAATGTGAGTCTTAGGGTTGGAAAGAGAATTTTACAGGGGCAAGTATGAGATGATCGACAGCAGCCACGTCTGGACCCCTGACCTTGGCGACAAATTTGGCGACGAAATATGGGATCTCAAAGATGCTGGAATCTTCTCGATATCTCTATTAGCAGAGGAGATACGCTTGAATGTACTCGATGATTCCATGTGACGTCAAGGCCTGCCGCGGGAGACTATATAAGGAGAGCGCTTGGATGACGGAGGGAATGTTGATCGACTGAGATAGCCTTGGAGGGCGAACGTCTTTGGAGTTCTATCCGCTGTGCGAGCTAGTAAGCTGTTAGACGCCGAGCGGTGGTAGTGTTGATCCATTGGGAACGACTTTAGAGCTTCGTCCACAGTGCGAGCTAGGAAGCTGGTGAGCTGAGCGCTAATGAAAGTGCAGTTATTGTCGTTACTAGTTATTTACTGACTGTTTGTGTTGCTAAATATCAAATTGCTGAACTTTGATTACATATGAATTGTTGTCTGTTTACATTGGTAATCTGCGCAATATCTATTGTTTATTGTTACCTGTGATACGTGTTTTTCTTGCAAATTTTTGAATAAGCCTTCATTCTCCATTATCCTGCGTGTTGGACTGTTTACACCATACACCCACAGAAAGACTTTTGTAACAATATACAGTAAAAAATAATAAGAAAAAAAATGAAAGATAAAAATCTAAAACCAGTAAATAAAACACTAAATAACACTTCCAAAATAATAGGAGTAGCGTAGCCCTCTGGTCACAGCGCTCTGAATACAGATTTAAACACCTTTAAAAAATCAGATCAACAATAAAATCAAACCTTATCACAAGCAAAAAAAGAGCACTCCATACCATGTCAAGCAAATCAAAAACACTTTCTTAAAAGCTGTGGTATATGCTGAAAACAATCATCATCCTTTTCACATCAACAGAGGGATCCTTAGATTGGATAGCTCTGTTGATGTGAAAAGGATGATTACAGTTTAAAAATATAAGAACTTTTGCCATGACGTGCTTAAGTAGCTTTGTATTATAAAATCAAATCCTCCAAAGGAATCCTTCTCCCTCGCCCTCTACTTCAGTTTTCAAATAGAACAGCGATTTACATATTTTCTTTTCGATTCCTGGCGTCACTAAATCCACGCCCCCTATATAAAACTCTAACAGGTATGTTTTGCAAAATAGTCAATAATTTTTGTATATGTTAGGTCAAAATAAATAAAACACCTTTTTTTACATAAAAAAACACATAACAATAAAAATTCCTTGCGTAAATAAGTTTAATAAACGTAATAATCAGTGGATGAATGAGTCTACTATAATAGTAGAATTCGTGCAAACATCTTAATTATTAGTTCTTACCAGCTACACTTGATATCATGGCTTATGAAATTGAATTCCAAACGTGAATAAATCTATGAAAATAATGGAAATCAAAATCATTTTAAGGAAGCAAAATCTAAGATAAATACTCTGAGAGAATCGAATAAAACAAGCAAGAAATCCATTCTAGTCCATTTTATCAAGGGCCAAGGACTATATTCGAAACGGACTCAAAATATTTGGGAATTTTTTCTGTAAGAAGCTTGCATTTAGCTTGCTCTCTTAGCCCGAAATTTCCCAACAAAAGACAAGGAGATCAATACCATCTAATAAGCATTATTTTAAAAGAAAAAGGAAAACCAAACACAAACATAAAAACGCTATTAAGATTGATTTAAAAATATTATTAGCCATCGGGCTGAATATCAATCTTCATAAAAATAAACTTACCCCACGCTTAGAAGAGAGAAAAAATGTCCTCACGTTATCACAAACCAACGCGAATTTCGAGCCTAAATAAGTCATTCCCCTTTTTTTCTAAAGAAAACCTAGAACCATGGCGTCATCTGTATTCGAAAAGATAAAACAGAAGGAGGAAAAACAGGAAGGGTAGTAAATCAACGTCCTCCCGTTGGTGTGGTGCTGTAGTTTGGATAGGGGGTGTCAGCTCAGGTGTCGTCCTCTGACCGTGCTTCTTAAGGAAGAAGACCGTCCCAAAATTGCCCTCGTGTTGCTTCGAAATGGGACGTTAATATAACTAAACTAACTTCGCGTGCACCAGGCGCCCATCCAACGTGAGGGCTGTGTCTGTGTGGTCGCTCCGATGCGTGTATAATTTAACTTTCGGTCAAGCGCAATACAAGTGCTAACACGTTCCGGCGCTACTCATCTGTGAGGTTAAAAGAAAAATGTTTGCTTAGGCTTATGGACAAGTTTATCAAACGTAACTATTCGGCCATACAAACCTGTATTTGCGTTTTTAAATCACTTTTTTTGTATTTCCTTGCAATTTCTATTATCAAAATGTCCAGGAATTCAGGAGAGAGTTGACGTTTGTTTTCCTGTGAGGTTCCTTAGCAATGACAACTAATGTCATTGACAACCTGAAATGATTAGACATTTTTGAAACAATATATCGGAACTAACGATCAATATTGAAATAGGGGCTGGAACACATGTATAAGAACTTTTTCAGGTATATAAAAAGAAATATTAAGAATAATTTCGGAAAGCGAAAATAGAAAAGTAATCGGGCGCAACTCATCTACCAGATTAACGTGCCCCTTACGTACATCAATAGAGCACTAGAGTAAAAAAACTCTAGTGCAGTGGTGTGCAAACTGTTTTCATTTCCGACCCCCTCCCTTTGTGTAAAATTTTTTCGCGACCTCTCTGGACGTCGCGACCACGTTTTTAAAGAAAAGCCTTATATTGTTTATTGTCAAATAAATTCCTTTGAATTTAGCGACCCACAAAAATTTTATTGCGACCTCAAAAGGGGTCGCGACCCACAGTTTGCGCACTATTCCTCTAGTGTGAGTGGTAGGGACCCTGGAAGCTACTAGAGGTCCCACACATTTCTCGATAAAACCAGCACTTAGGCACAAAAATATGAGTGCTTCATTTCACAGATTAGATGCGCCTGTTGGAAAGTTAAAAATGTTGCAGTTTTTTCTTAGTCGCGGAAAAAATTTTGTAAGTGCCAACCATCTATCCAAGCAACTTTATGTTGACCCTTGCTAAGAGAGAAGTTTTACATCCGAAGATAATTAAAAATATTTTTTTAAAAAATGCAAGACGCGCAGTCTAGGTTTTAATAGCTTAACATTTTGAATTCACCGCTATGAAATCTTTAAAATTAAATTCAGGGAAATGCTTTTTATACATTTAATAAGAGGAGTGCAGGCATAAATGAAAGCTCCCGTTTTGAATCGACGAAATAAGAAGCTTCATTAAATCTGAGAGACCGAGGTATGGTTTCATGAAGTTTGCTTAAGAAAGTGAAAAGCTTAATAAAACATGGCATTGATCGATCATGAACTGAAATTTTCTACCGTCGACTGATTCTTCTGATCAAGGAAAGTACAAGTAAGACATAGACTAAGCTCAAGGCAAAACAGGAGAGTAGAAAAAATGTTTCACAATAATGTGAAGCTTGTACTTTTTAAGAATGGTATAAGCAACAAAATTATTTTAATAAATACTTGAATCTCCAAAGAATATACAGGGTGTCCACACTTATCGTGATCCAATAGCTAATTTCTAAACCGTTAGAGATAGACATATAATTCCAATTGGAAAATTTTTTTAATGAAGGGAAGAATTATAATATATGTTTTTGAGTGAATAAATATATTCCTGAAAAAGTTACGAATTATAACTTTTTATACGGTCCCTTGGTTCTATCAGTCGTATTAGTAAAATATTCTTGACACTCTAATATTTTAAACAGAAAAGGTCCCACTCTTTTGCGACTAAAACTGATCGAGTTATGGAGCTTTGAATATCGCTGACTTAGACCACTTTACACCTTTTCAATAGCAGTTTTGAAGACGATCCACCAATCAATGCACATCACTTGCTCGATGACGCCCATGATTGGTTAAAAATCATGAAATTCTAAGCTCTAGAATTCGCTCAGTAAAAGTCGCAGAAGAGTGGGACTTTTTTTGTTGAAAATATTAGAGTTTCAAGAATATTTTTCTAAATATGACTGATATGACCGAGGGACTGTATAAAAAGTTAGAATTCGAATTTTTTCGGAGATATATTTATTGACTCAAAAAACATATGCTATAATTCGTCCCTTCATTTAAAGCATTTTTTCAATTGCAACTATATGTCTATCTCCAACGGTTTAGAAATTAGCTATTGGACCACGATAAGTGTGTATACCCTGTATGGCTCATTATAGTGAGGACGTGAAAAAATCGTCTATTTTAGGAAAAAAATTGTCTGTAAAGCATTATCTTATTTAACAACTAGGAATGGTGACCTACCAATATTTTCCAGAAAAGTGTCAGAAAAATGATGCTTAACTATTCGAAACAATTCTTTCTCAGCAAAAGCGTACGATCGATTTTTTCTAAAGAAAAAAAATCAGTTAGTTTAGTTTTAGTTAGATTAACGTTCCGTTCTAAAGCAACGGGAAGCGATTATGAAAAACAGTTACAAAAATTCGATCGGTTATCTGTTTCGAAAAGAAAGGAAGTTCTTTTCGACAGTATAACATTAGTACAGTTAAAATTATAAACTTGATAGCTATTACTTAATAGATATCAATACTTTTTATTTTAAGAGTGAGAGAGAAATAAAATAGAGAAAGTATTTAATCATAATTTGTATTAATCATTCAAACTTCCTGAAAATCGCAAGGGATAATGTCGAAATTTTCACGACGATTTTTACCTAAGAATGTATAAATGTAATCAGTTGAACCAGCGGGAGTGACCTTCCCAAAACTTAGTCACATACGAATAACATGGGTAGGAGGGGGGGATACACCTCGAGCTGGAAAACGTGCGGTATTCCCTAAGGTGGGGAAAACACTCGCTCCAGCGTTCGCAGCTTTTTTTTTGCGTAGAATGGAGAAAAAACCGAATAGGTAATTCCAACGTCTTTTTTTCAACCAATTTAAATGAAAATTAGAGACAAATCTACAATTACGGATTCAAGACTACATACGAAATTTCATTTATCTAAGTAATTTTTTTAAGAAGTTATGGGGTTCAAAAGCATGCGATTGTACAAAACGACAGACGGTCAACCCTTTGACGGATTTGGCCAAAAATTTATACGGACCTACATTTCTGGTGAAAAAACTGTGTACCAAATTTTATCCATCTAGCTATTTAAGTTTTTGAGTTATAGAGTTCACATGAACGCGGACAGACATACAGACTTCCCTTAAACGGATTTTGTTCAAAATTTGATAGAAACCTACAAATTATATTTAAAGATCGCATACCAAATTCCATCCCCGTAGCTTTAATAGTTTTCGAGTTATCGTGTTTACAGACAGACATAATTCCAAAATTGTGTTTTTCGGACTCATGGATGTCTGAAACGTGAAGATTCGTCAAAATCTCGAGTTCGAATTTTTTGACGATTACAATACTTTCTCTTTGTTTACTTCGTGTACGAGAAAGTAAAAAAACATGTGGCGGAGAGGGCAAATAAAACTGGGTCTTGGTGGGTCGAATACAACCCTAGATTACAGGTCAAAAATTAAAATTCGTATATTAAGAATCTGCTTTAAAATGGAAGATTAGAAACTTCTAGAATGAAAAGGATAATCTGAAAGCCCACCCGGGCAAAAAAGGGGACATTTTACATGAAATCCTGAGCATATGCAAATAATTTAGTGGGAAGGAAGCAACTTTTATTAATTTTAGTATCTACTTACCTTTAAAAAATCATTTTATGACATTTTTACTGCTTCATTTCAAAAAATGTTTTTTACGATTCCAAGAGCCCTTCAACTTTATTCCTACATTAATTGCAACCGAATTTAGAACTATTTAAACGTTACTTTCGTTAGATTAAGCAACCGAAAGGTTGACTTCTCACCGAAATAATGAATTTAATTTTTCGTCGGATTTCTCTCTTACATGATTTGGCTAGAAAGGTTTCAGATTTTAAAAGAAATTCTGTAAAATTCCGCGCTTCTTCTATTTATATTTTTTAGTGTGTTGGAAGATAATTTTATAGTTGATATAAACATTTCTACTTGTACGTTTGCATTCAAACGATACATTATTTAAGAAGCCAGTCTTTTTTAACATATTTCAGTTCATTTCACGAAAAAAAATCACAAATTTTAGTTTATATTAGGAAAGAATTATAATAGCATGCGGTATGGATACATCTTAATTGTTTGAATAAGTTTTAAATAAATGTAAATATAGTAAATTACTTCAATATGAAATTTTTCATATTTACAATGATTATTGCAAATGTGAATAGAAATGTCATATTTTTTTATAAAAAAAATTATCAAAATATTGTTGAATCAACGTGCGTTTCCATAATTTTATTAGGTCAACTTATAAATCACAAATTAAAAATAAAGCTTTAGCAATTATAAAAAATGTATAGACTAGCTACACATTGTAAAAAATTTGTGTCTAGATTAAGGTTAGTAAAATGCATACAATCTTTGAAGTTATGTATTTTATTATCTTGGACGAAATCAAATCTTTGAAGTTATGTATTTTATTATCTTGGACGAAATCAGAACAGCAAACAAGTGGGAGTTATGAAAAAACCTGTAGTAACAGAAGTTGGGGCAGCCTTTCATTGCTCGTAACAAATCCAGACTGAACTCAGTTTCCACACAAGTGTCAACAGGTTACATGTCACAAAAGGCTACCATGCGGAAATTACTTAACTTTGTTTCTGTTATTAAAAAATACTTTCTCAGTCGTACTTTATGAGTATGTAATGATACTTATAAATAAATAAATAATAAATGGATAAATGTTTTTCTTTCCAATTTGATCCGGAATAGGTTCAGGCCTTAGAGGAAAATTCAAATTTAGACCTTAAAGTCATTTTTAACCGACGGAAAACCTATTCTATTTTTTAACCTGCATTGATGAAGGCTTCTGGTGACATTATCCACCAGATTCTAATTCCTCCTCGTTCTTTTTCATTCGTTGTTTGTTAATATAATAGTAGTTTTACCTCTTTCACAGTTAAAACTTCCCTTAATTCGTAATTATATATTTGTACTTCTCAATTTTTTCCTGGATGATGCTGCACTTCGCGCACCCCAAATAAATTGCTTCTATTATTGTTGTTTTATTGCGTTTTTTGGATATTCAATCCTAAAGTTACTTATCGCCGTGCTCTTAAATCAAAAACTGTGAGGTAAGGAAACCTCGACAATAATTTCTGAACTCCCTGTATATCACAAATATCATTTACAGAAAATACAGTTCACACTTTGAGGAATCGGACTAAGCATGTAGAAATGCAACTCTCAAGCGAGTAAAAATTAATGGAATTAAAAACAAATTTTAAAAGAGCAAGTAATATTCACGTGATCAATCTCTTTCCATCAGTTTTCTTTATTCCTAAGAAGTTTTATTGCGCCTTTGGAAGAATTCTTATCGCATGAATATTCATTTTATGTACGTGAATATCGCAAAGTATTACCGCGACCCGCCCTATTGGTCCCACGGTGAATATTATTAAACGCAGATAACAATATGGGCTCTGAGAACCATAAAAAGAATTACAAGCGTCTCGTGCACTGAATCCTCTTCAGAGGTACCTCCCGTCATCAGCGATGGGGCCTTTAACCTTCTACAGCAATGACCACCGAAAAGTTGGGAACTACTTCTCTAACTGAAAATTGGAAAAGATAGGAAGAAGCGAGGACAAAGGATTCACTTGGAGGATGTGATTTTATAATAAAAAGCTATTCTATTCAAGCACTTGAAAGGAAAAAAATTCTTTTACTGTAATCGTACGCAAACGCTTAATTCTTTTGACAAATTCCATGTCAAACTATACTAAAAAACTTCTGAAGCTGTTTTGGCAGTTTGTTCCGGTATTTCCGCAAGAATAGGACTTCGGGTGCCCTTGAGCAGTTACAGTTAGTTTCTCTAGCTGAACAAACTACCTCAATAAAAATAAAGTGAAAACGAACGCGTTTACTTTCTTTCACGTAACACGTTTGTGGACGTACTTCAGTGCAACTAAGCAGATTTTTTTTCCAGCAAAAAAGTGGTAGGAAGTGAAGTCAATACTTCCGTTACTATTGGCTTACGTGATAGATGTACGTTCAACAAGCTTACGTAAGAAAATCAAAGATCCAGTACTTAATGCTTCTTCTGAAAATAAACAACAAATAAGAAATGGAATTACGACATTCAAGTCAAAGATTCTGATGTACGAGTTCCTATTGTATTAATTTCAATCGCAGCTTCCAATGGAATTGAAAAAACTTTTGAATTTTTGAAAAATGATTTTTTAAAAAAGGTTTTCGGGCCAATGATATTACTACTTTCTTCTTTATATTGATTTCTTTGATACACTGTAAGGAACCCCAAAATGGGATCATAATATATATTTTGAAAATAATGTAATATAATTACAGAGGCTGTTCGCACATTTTTTAGAAGATTTTGTTTCTCTGTAGGAAAAATTTATTTTCTTAACAATTATAATTGTCAAAATACAAGTTATCATCTCCTACCTATAATTTTTGTTTACATGCAAAGAAGGAAGAAAGAAGCAATAGATGCAAGACTAAGTTTTCGCTCTTTCCGAAGAGAGTTGTTCTTATTCAGTTATTGAAAGACTCCGTGAAAGCCATGGTTTCCTATATCTAAATCACAATAGGTAATACTGTTCATATGTAAGGAAAAAATCGTCAGACTGACTTCGAGTGAAAAAAATTGTTCCAAATACGTATCGAAGGAAAAAACGTACTTTTTTGAATTTTGAAAAGGCGAGATCTTTAATCTTAAATGAAAATCCTCCAAGTCAAAGGTTTGTTGCAAAAACATTAAATTGCTCAGTATCAACTGCAAACAAAATTATTAAAGCTTAGTTGGATCTCAAAAAGGCCTAAGAAACAATTTCCATCGTCTTTCTCTACGTCATATCGCTGCAGCAGCAAAGCACGTTGCAGAATTCTCTATAAAAAGCATTTATCCGTATACAAAAATGGAAAAATGTTGTAACAATAGATGGAGATTGGGTCTATTTAAATGACTGTACGAGAAAAAATCAATTTATTTTCATCACAAAGAGGATAAAAAAAATTCCTAAAACACGGTACAAAGAATTTAAATAAAGTTTTTCTAAGGGATTTATGATTGTTGCTGGTTTTGATATAAAGGCAAAATAGAAGTAAAGAGAGTGGATAAAAATATTAAGATCAACTCCACGTACTCTCAGGAGCATATTTTATCCTCAATATTCAAACATGAAATACCATCTCTTTAGCCACAATGCTATCAATCGGTAGAATTACACCAAGAAGGAAGCAGCCGCACATCGCAATCCACTGTTAATTTCCTGGAAAAAATAGATGAGGAAGTGGGTATTAAGACTATAACCTTCACTGACATTCCTTGTAAATAGTTCTGTATCACCCATGGATTTTTGCGATTTTGGACTTTTAAAAAGCGCATTATCCAAAAATCGACCTACAAACCTTTGTAGGCTTTAGAAAACAGCTCTAGAGGAATTGGACAAAATACCTCTTCTGATACCACAAAAATCATTATTGTCATAGAAATTACGATGTAGAAAGATTGTAAAGATGAAGGGCTATCAAATTGAACATTTCAAACACAACAATATTGTGTTAAATAGTTTTGTAAATACCATAAAACTCGTCTAAAAAATGTGCGAACAGCCCCTGTATAATAGATTTCAAATTGTATTACGAACTGGTAACTTTTGTATAATGTTGGAAGTCTGCTTTCAGTAATCTTGTTTCAAACTAATTAAATTCAGATATTTACCTCGTGATATTGTGAATTTGTGTTTCATTGAACTTGTGTTGCACACTTTATCTAGTCCGCGAAACAGCCCAACATTATTATGAAAATGACTTGTTTTTGTATGCCAAACCTACCCTTAATGATTGTCCCATGATTTTACAATCATCCTGTATAATACCACCGAAGAGAACCTGTTTACTTATAAGTCAAATTCCGCTCCTCAATGTGCTACTCAATGCGCCCTCCCCTCGGCGATGTAAACATTTGAATATAAGAAATGTAAGTATTTCCTCTATGTTTTTGATTTTTTGATACACAACTGAAGAAAATACTGAGTTATAAAGATTAAAAATTCTCAATATGGGACGGCAGTGAATTAGGGTGAAATGCGCTACTAAATTTCATCAACTGCATATGACGGCTATTAAGAAGTACACAATACTTCTCAAAAAAAGTTGTGTAATTCGGTAAAAAGGATTAAACCAACGAATGAAATGGAAATGTTTAAATATTTAAATAATATCCTATGAATAGTAATATTATCTTTAATATAGATTTTAGATAGAGATAATAGAGACTGTAGATTTCCATCGAGAAATCAACCAGATTTACCGGTATTCGGAAGGTAAAATTATTGATTAATCATTCATATGCTCTAGAGTAAATTGAAATTTTCACTCATTTAATCTGAATAAAATTGTTTCTAAATGTCATGTCGAATTTGACAGTTTCGATCTCGAAATTAATAATTTGTACAAGGGATGGGAAAATTTCTAATCACCGGTTTGATTCAGAGTTTAATTCAATTCCAGTTTGATTCACATTTGTGTTTAAGTTTGCGTGTGACAAGGTAATAGTCCAAATAAGTAATTCTAAATTAAAAAATATAGATTTGATTAGCCCAAGAAGTGGATTGTATTTTACAAAACCCTCCTAATCCTGTTCTAAATCCATCTATACTCTAAGCTAGAACATCATGAGATATATATTAACTCTTTGCGGTCGATGCCTCCATAGTCATATTATCTTTGTTTCTTACCGAAATAAACTTTTTCTATTTAAGAGGCACTAATTTTAACCCTTTGCAAAGGGTTAAAATTCGGTAAAAAACAAAGATAATATGACTGTGGAGCCATCGACCGCAAAGGGTTAGAATTAGTGCCTCTTAAATAGAAAAAGTTTATTTCGGTAAGAAACAAAGATAATATGACTGTGGAGACATCGACTGCAAAGGGTTAAAATCAGTGCCTCTTACATAGGTAAAGTTTATTTCGGTAAGGAACAAAGATAATATGATAAACTACTTAAAAGATCTGGCACTTCCAGAACAAATGCAAGTTTTCGTGTTTTTCCAAAAACATTACACTTTCTATTTTAACTTCCATTTCGGTACGTTTTTCACGAAAACTAATAAAAAGCTGCCGCATTTGTAAGGTAATTCTTCAGTTGGTAGTGTCAATGTGTCTTAAAGTGGTCTTATTTTGAACTTCTGAGGACAAAAATAGAATCTGGTAGGGTTTCGCTGATCATCCATCAGGCCGAAACTGAATTTCTGCCCGTTTTTCAAGGCACGTGTTAAATAGAACGGAACTGACATTTCATGCCGCCAGAGTCTTTCGTAAACTTCTTTTCTTGACATTTCGAGGAAGTGTTATTAAGCCTTTCGAAGGGTCTTTATTCGTAGGTAATAGCTTTGGTCATATGTAACTGAAAGCAATGTAGAAATTTATTCAATCTCTCAATCAAGTTCAGAAGAAAGTTCTCTAACTATCAGAGGATTAAACGTTGTCGGGTTGATGTTCATTTTTAGAGATAAAAAGATCCCGAAAATTCCATCATCGATATTTATCTCTTTTTAGGATGGACTTCTTTCATAATCTCATTATGCAGATTTAATGAGTGGCATTCATTAAAAAAACTGAACATTGGAAACGAATTACAGATCATTAAAAAATACATACAGGGCGTCCATTCTAATCACGGCCTATTAGCTAATTCCGAAACCTTTTGAGATAGGCATGTATTTCCAATTGGAAAAACCACGCTGTTTCAGTCAATAAAGATACTGCTGAAAAAGTTTCGAAGCGTAAACAGACCCCCGGTTCTATTAGTCATATTTGGTAAAATATTTTTGACCCACTGACACTTATCCTAATCCTAAACAGACCACCGGTTCTATTAGTCATATTTAGTAAAATATTTTTGACCACTTATCCTAATCCTAAACAGATCACCGGTTTTATTAGTCATATTTAGTAAAATATTTTTGACCCACTTATCCTAATCCTCAATAGACCCCCGGTCTATTAGTCATATTTAGTAAAATATTTTTGACCCACTGACAATTTAAATAAAAAAGCTCCACTCATCTGTGACAAAAATTGGCCGACTTATGAAGCTTTGAATATCACTATTTTAGATCATTTCAATGGCCACCCCGAGGAAGATCCTCCAATCAACGCGAAGCGTTTGCTCAACCTCCCCTCTGATTGGTTTAAAATTATGAGATTAAACGCTAAATAACTCGGTCAGTTTTAGTCTCAGAAGAGTGGAACACTTTTATTTAAAATGTCAGTGGGTCAAACATATTTTCCTAAATATGATTAACAAGACTGGGGTAATGTGCAAAATTCAGACTTTTTAACAGTACATTTATGTACCTTGTATGCTAAAGAAGCAAGTATGAAAAATAACAACAACATCAGCCATCGTACTCTTGATGAAGCAAATGCAACTACAAGAAACGGCCTTAGGTCAAGGGAACAAAAGTCCTTTAACCCCTTAGGGTTCGCATTTTTTGCTGTCTAATAAAATGACCCCTCCTGTTTTGGGGTTGTCGTTTTCATTCATCTCAGAAGGCATAGGATACTTGAGACGCTTATAGATTCTACTTAATTTTCGTGTCAAATTATAAAGCTAATTAATAATTAACTTTTAGTTTATAAGCCTAAAAATGCGATATTTCGATGCACGTCAATGTGACGGGAGCGGGACTTAAGAGGTTAAGAAAGACTAAGAGATCAGTGAAATTAACACCAATCTACAACTGACTGAAACGATTACAAGAATTAGAACACAACATTTAGGGGTGAATAAATATCAACAGAGACAGCATACCGGCTATGAAACTGCTATCTCAAAGTTCAAGCGAGTCTAAAATTAACCTGAAAATTGTAGATTTCACATACCATAGAAAAAGGATTGCTATCTTTGAGGAATTCTATTGAGGAGAATAGAATTCCTCAATTCTATTAAGTTAGAAGTTCTCGGTAAGTTCTCGTTAAAAAGAATTGCTAACGAGAACTTCAGAATCAATGATTATTATGCGAGAGCTAATGATAACCATAGAGCATTATTCTATGCCTCAGTGCTGTAAAACTTGGTCACGTGTTATAGTAAAGAACTAATAATTATTAAAGTGCTCAGAATAAAATACAAAATTACATAGAATTGTAAACAAAATCCTATTCCCTGGCACCGGATTCCTTGCTTTTTGCCGGATTTGGTGATTATTCTAATGTGGGTTGTTCGCATTACAGATAAACATGAGAAAACTCTCATAGGGAAATGTTAATTTTTGTGTAATGAATATTTGTTCTTTAAAATATGGTAGTGATATTTATGTCATAAAAAAAATCGTTTGTTCTTACAATAAAGGTGATCACGAGGTTAGCCGGCCATGTCACGTGGGCATCTAATAAAGACTGAATGACCGAGATAATAATAAAGGAACTCTGAATAACTCAAAATAGACCCCTTTTCGAGCAACTCCTGTGTCGGACCCTCACAAAGAGGTATGTCCCGTCATCGCCGATAGGGCGATTAACCAGCCTCACTACAATTATTGTGCTTCCAGGAGTTAACAATAATGTATTATGTAATCGTAATAACGTTAACGTAATTATGTATCTGTTTAAAAAAAATGTTCGTAGTGGAATGATGAAAAAAATTTTTATATTGCAAGAATCATGCATTTCACTCTAGAGATTCTATGAATGCACCTATTTTTAATGAAAATTTAGTTTAAAGCACAAATCGTTAAGCTATAAGAGCTACAGTCCATTATTCTTTTTTAAAGTTTACCATTTCCAGCTAACATCTCTTGCATTAACTCTCCTTAGTCGCAATCATTTTCATTTTTAAATTGTCGCGATTTATCTTGCGGTTATAAAATCCATTCTATGATATGCTTATCCGGTTTTCATAATTTTTCCTTTATAACTACAATCATCAGTCTTTATGAGAACGTAAATGAATACAGTAGAACCCCGCTAATCCGAACTAATTGGTACCGGTGTCTATTCGGATTACAAAAAATTCGTATTACCAGAAATTCCGATAAAAATAGAAAAGAAAAAGATGTGTGCTAAAAAAAGTGCAAGTTATAAGTACTCAGTACTATTATTTCTTGAATTCTTTTATTCAAAAGCAATAGAAAGATAATATTTCCCCTTTTCATTAGAATAATGGCTGTGCTCCTGTATGAAGTGACCCTATCTTACGGCGAATTGCATTAGTTTCTTCAATGGGTATAAAATCATGCATGCTGAAAAAAGCACTTATTTGTTTTTAGTATGCATATTTAAATCTTTTCAGGTAATCTTTTCAATTACATATGAATTTCGAAAATAAAATCCCTTCGGATTAACCGGAATTTCGAATTAGCGGGGTTCTACTGTATTCTGTAAGAAAAATTCAGATTGAAATGCGTTAAAAACAGCTAAGAGATGCAGATTGCATATGTATCTATTATATATTGTGACTGACGGAGACTAAAATAAAATTATCTGATTGCTATCCATCTCGTATACTATTCCCGCAGTCCAAGGAAAATACATGGAAGCCAACTAACAGAGGACAAGATGGCCATCTTTAGGACCACTGAACTTTCCTCCCAGTCGTCCATATCAATTTATTTAAATTCGGATCTTTCACTAATTGCCCCGTGTCCTTCTCCCCGGAACTCTGTCTGGTGCACTTTTAACACGAAAACTTAAGTTGGAACGTGATATCCTAATCCCAGGCTGACGCAGAGTGCCACCCTTTCCCCATAATCAATACGCTTTATTAAACTCTTTTCTAGTTATCTGCCCATTTGCATTTAAGATCAATTCCTTGGCAAGCTCTTCTCCCCTTGATAATCTTGTTTTACGCCCAAGTCTGTTCGGATGAGCTTCATAATAAATTACATGTGAACTGGAGGGGAGAATTAATGAAGGCCGTGTCACTGGAAGCTGCCTACTGATCACAGTTTATCCAAATCGTTAATACTTTTTCGAACAAAAATTTGGAACGATATCAAGCTATATTGCATGTAAATCTTGTCTGCAACTAGGCATACTGTCTCTAATTGATTGGCCTTACAGGAAAAATGCATTATTGGGAAAGAATCAAATATTGCGCGAGTTGTTAGATTCCTTTAATCGAAAGTGATGTGTTTAATAACGATTATATTGAGTACAATGATAAAATATAATCCAGAAGTACTATGTCGTCATACAACTAAAATTTATTCACATGTATATGTACAGAATGCTTACACTAGTTTTATTAATGGTTAGATTAATACTGATCCGAACATATTCCAGTTATTAACTATTTAAGCCCGAGGCGACTTTTATCTGCTACCCCCTTTAACACCGGGCCTTATTGGAGGATATTACATAAATTGGACTCTCCTGATCTGGGTGGTCATTCACCCCGCCACCCCATTCCTGCTATAACCTTCCCTTAAGACGCACGGAAATAGGCTGTGATGGGCAAGGATACTTGGATCCCCGACCGCGCTTATCTCCGAAGCGATTTCAAAGAAGCCAACCGCCTGATATCAGCTTTCGTCGTTGTTAAGGCGAAATTTCTAGATCGTCCCGGACCACCTCGCCCGATGTGAGAGGGTTAATAATATTGCGTCAATGTTGATCCCCGATTTAAATTTGCATCATTGCATAATGTCGTCCTATTGTACTGTTGATTTTTTTTAAATATCTGTTGCGACATGCTTTCATGAATGTGATTTCATCAGAAATATCATCGAATTCTATCCAAGCTAGATTTTTGATAGTCAACTTTAGCTATATATTCATTTACTAACATCTGTAACATAATGCACTTTTAGAAACTTGAAGGTTGTTTGAATCTATATGAATAAAACTAGAACTCACTCGCTCACCCCCTTAGTCTTGTTAGTGGCCTCACCGTTGCAAGGGGTGTTCCTGGGAGGAGTGAACGAAGTATGTCGGGAGAGTATACTCCTGAAGGGTCACCCAAGGCGTGAAGGTCACTCCATTATTTCCAGCTAACACTAACAGGCATGGAGCTAAGACAGTCTTCTACCTCATGGTTCTCCAGTCTTCGGATTACAGAAGTTGCACATTCCCTCCAATGAATCAGTTGTCCAGTACCTGTCTTTCGCGACTTGCCAGCGTCCACCTGAAATGCCTTATATATTCTGAGGGCAGCACGATCTACCCTCTCTGCCCTAAATGACAGCAACATCAAGCATCACCTAAACACATTTTGGACTGTCTAGGACTCGACTGGGAATAAATTTATTCTTCTCCCCTTTTAGTCATTGATTTCATCAAAGTCAACGGATTCCTTGAGCTGGTATGACTCCGTCAGACTCGATTGGTGATTAGTAACAACAACAACAGTAACAACAACAATTTTTGTACCCTATAGAAATCTAAGCTACTAAATAGATTTTCTTAAAATTTTGCTCACAAATACTATAAAGCTTAATGAAGGCTTTAGTAAAGGTTTTCTCGAAGGAGCTGCACGAAATTTTTAATATAACTCGAATTCAAAAAAGGTAGATAGTCATGCTGTGCAAGATGCGATCTGGTATGTGCGTGGGATACCTATTGTTTGAATCTGTACAGATTCAAACTTGCTAGCATTTACTGGTGTTGTTTGGAATATACAAGAACATTCAATTGCGTGCAGTATTTCTAGTGTAACTTCTTAACAGAGAGATGACAAAAATATTTTCATATTTACAAAACATTTTTTTTTTAATTTTTTGAATTTTTTTGTAAAATAAGGCAGCTGATTTGCTCAGGATATACAATACATTACTCCGAAAAAGAACATAAAATTACATTCAGCTCTTGCCATATATTAATATATTATAAAATAGGCACACCATCTAAAAATGTAATCCTGCATTTTTCAACCATGTCGCCCATCGTCTTAAGTATATTTCTTCACGCGCAAAATTTTAAAAAACCCAAAAGCACTTCTTTTGTGTTATTTTGCTCTGAAGCCAATATAAATGTCTTTTTTATTCTTCCAAAGAATGGCCAAAATCCTAGATTCCAGGGGATTGCCGGGCGACATCCCCAGTGGCTTTTCAGGGGGCTACTTAGGTCACGTTCTGTAAGTATCGATTCCGATGGTCGCGGCAGATTAAAGCGTCCCAGGGCTTTATAAGGGTAGAGATTTGCATTGGATCTATCGGACGGCTCATCGCTTATCGATTTTTGCTGTAAAGGACGGGGATTGTGCCTTTTTCAATAATGGGAAAACTTCTACCCATTTATGTGATCGAAAATGCTCTATTTTCTGTATTTATAAAAACTATGAAGTGATAAAGTGTATTTTATTGTACCAGACATGCAATTTTCGATCAAAATGCGAGGTTAAATTTGAATGAAATCGAGAAATTTCCCTCGAAAAACTGCTTAATTTCAGTAACTGCTACGAACTAAAGCTGTGATATCTAGTTTTTGTCTGTTCTCTAGACCACTTTTGTTCTTCTGGTTTCCATATAACAATAGAATTAATAAAGCCAGCAGTTTGTTAGACTAACATTCCGTCTTGAAATTCCACCAAACTTGTAAGGAAAGACCTAGTCCTTCTGGAACAGCATTCAAATATCAGAAAAACCATGCGCCAGACTCACTAGCTCCGTACTTCAACACCACATAATCGTATGACATGTGAACCAGGATGACAGATTTAGTGCGTGCGAGATCCACAAATACGGCAAATCTTCGGAGAAACCGAGTCGTCGTGGACTACGAAGTCAAAACTCTACCATCACGGCCAATAGATTGAATGAATTAACCAAATTTCCCGTCCTTCTGAACAGCATTCAAATATCAGAAATCCATTGCGCTGTCCTCTCTAGCTCCGTACTTCAACACCGCATAACCTTATGACATGTGAACCATGACGGCAGATTTAGTGTGTGCGAGATCCATAAATATGGCAGATGTTCGGAGAAACCGAGTCGCCGTGGACTACGAAGTCAAAACTCTACCATCGCGGCCGATAGATTGAATGAAGTAACCGAATTCCCCTTCCTTGCACAGTCTTTGCAGTAACCATTCATTTCTGATATGATCAATAGCGGTGAACGCCATTCAACTAAACCTTTCTTTTATACATCTCTCATTTAAAAGGGACCTCGAGATTTTTCCAACCGCGTGATAGAATCCTTGAAAAGTATATATTGTTACAAAAATTGTCAGGTGGATGTACATGAATGTAGTCCAACAAGCAGGATAATAAAAAAAATGGCGCATTATTCCACGAATATTCCAGCAAAACACGAATCACAGGTTAAAAAAATAGTACTTGTAGAAATTAACGAAACAAGCAGACAGCAGATCATTAATTAAAATCAGTAACAGCACTTTCAGTAGCGCACAGCGTATATTAGCTCAACAGCTTCATTGCGATCAAAATTCCAAAGAGACTGATTCCTCGTTTGAGAAGATCAGTTTTTATACCTTTTCCGATAGAATGTGGTGTTATATGGAATTCTCTTCAAGGTTCTCCATAACTCCGCTCCTAGCAGAGATAGGACCATAATTCCCGCATATTCGAGAACCTTCATTTTCACGCCAAAGTAGCCAAATTTGTCACCGAGACGCCAAAATGGTCCCTAAGGTCGGGATTCATTAGATCGGGATTAAAAACCTCAGCAAAACTGTCTTTCGTGCCATAAGTCTAACATAGTGGGTAAACAGTATTTCAGGTTCGTAACAATATCCATGCTATCACTTGCCGCGCATTGTGCTTGTATATGCATACGAAGCACGAAAAAGCAAGAAATTTCTCTTGTCGTCAGTTCATAACGTTGAGTTTGCCGTGATTCTTAGTATTAATGTCTAGTTTTAAAACCAGTACCAGAAATACTTAGGAACAGGACACGTATTTTCTGACTTCTTTAAAATTATGAAAATAACAGCTAAATCAGCACCCCAATCTCAAAGTCTTTGATTTAGCGTACTGCAAAGCTACATGTCAGATTTTATGTTTACTCTGTCCATCAACCCACTAAGCCAACACCAAGGAAACTGAAGAAAAGGCACGCAGTTTTGAACTGTGTTAAAATAATAGAAACGACAACTAAACCAGAGGCGACAACCAACCTCAAGGCCTATATACCTTTCAATATGAAATCCGTTGGCGTACTGCGCCAGATTTAGCGTACTCCAGAACTACATGTCAGATTTTATGTGCACTCTGTCCATCAACCCATTATCTTCAGATTCCTATACAAAATATCGGGAATAAAGCTCTTCTAAGTTTTATAACGTCAATTCTGCTTTCATTGTATCAGTAATTGCCTTTAAAAGAAAATATTTGGTCATAATGATGCTTATATTTTGCAAATGAACAATGTAATGGTGTTTAATGAATAATAATATGATATAAAGAAAATTTTAACTATTATGCGCTAAAAATTAAATATAAAAGAATGAGACATTAATTATTTTACAAAACGTTAGATATATATGCTTTATTTTACCAGCGATTTTCTAAATTTCTCTTGGTAGAAAGCGACTGGAGAAGTCGTTCTTATCAAACATAAATTGTTAAAACGCATTCATAATTCCCAAAATAATCAAGTATCAATAATCATAATAATTTAAGAATCATCTAACCATTGAAGAAATACTAAAACATGTCCTCCTCGGAATAAGTCTCATTAACATCCGCGTGGAACAGAATAAAGTAAGGAAAGAAATTCAACTTATGTTCAAGAAAAACATTCGGCCGGTACAAGATGCCATTTCTTCGGAAAGCAAATAGTAATTCTGTTACCCCGAGAATAGCACTAGAGTCCTGGAAATCACTCGCATCAGCTCATTCAAAGTCCTTGTCATCAGTGCTTAAGAAGAGAAAAAATCCATTTCAGCACCATAAAATCCACACGGCAAACATCTTGGGACGCCACATTCTCCCTTTAAAACCTGGGTATGGAAATAGAAAGGTTTCTTCCATCTTTTTTATTATTTTCCGACCATCCTATTCCCACTTGTCAATGCGGCCTGGGACGCTAAGCTTTAAAAAAACGTGGAAAGAAGCAACAAAAGCGATAATAAAAAACGAACTGTTGGGCCTCCCATGCATCGCCAAAGAACGGAAATTCCTCCTCGTAAAATTTGAGTTTTATAGATCGCCAACAACCGTCGTGGGAGCAATTCTTCGAAATCGAATATCTCTCTTTTTTTGCTTACCGTATAAAGCAGTTTCTATCGGGCAATCAGAATCGTATCCCTCTTTTTTATTTCGTAGGGTTATCTTTAAATACGAAAATTTAATTTCTGGTTATGGCGAGAAGTAAAATTAGACCTATCGCTTCTTGGAGATAGTAGTTTGGTTTAATTACTGGGATTAAATCAAATGTACACGCGAAGGAAATTAAATGCCGAGTTTTGATCATAGCAAACATTTAATTTCAGCAGAATGCAGCATTGTTTCTTCTGGGTTTTAAAAACGATTGGTCCAAGTAATATTTTAGTGTATCATTTCACATGATCTGTTGTGATTTCAATTTTCTACGAGTAAGTCTGCATTTCTACGATTCGAAGTGAAGATTACATTGCTAACAGCCCACTGTAGAGTACATTAGGCTCAAATGGACAGGATTAATTATTTATATGGTTTTATGAAGGGTTTTAAAATACAAAACAATCAACAGGACTAATGTTAATCCTCCTTACTTTTCACTGTCACGTTGGAATAGCTGGTAACGAATTAGCAGACAAGGCTGCCAAATAGGCATATATTTTACCAACGTTATTGTCCCTTTGAAAGATTTGAAAAAGAATGTTAAATTGCTCCTTTCTGACAGATGGCAAGAGCAATGGAATTTAGAGATCAAAAACAAACTTCAATCTGTAAAACCTGTTGTAAAGTTTTGGCCATCTTTAACAAATAGAAAAGCCGATACTCTTTTAACCCGCCTCCGAATCGGTCGCACTAGATTTACTCACCGTCATTTGTTGTTAGGAGAGCGGGCTCCAGTTTAACAACAGTGTAATTGTCCCACGTCTGTTCATTATATCTTGTCAGAATGTCAAAATTTAATGCGAAATATTTACATTTTTTTCAACACTACGTCAATTTCATTGTGTACACTATTGGGGAAGATTCCCAATGTTAATCTTTTCTCTTTCTTGAAGTCCATTGGTTTGTATTCTTCCATTTAAACAATGATCAGTTTTTACTGACGCTTTTTTTTCATCAATCGTCTTACCTTCCTAATTTTACAGTCTTACTTTGATCCAGTCTCACCATTTCGTAAGGCGCAGTATAGTCAATATCTTGGCTCCTGCGCCAGAAAACCAAAACCAAAACTTATTTTTCACTGCCTCGTAAACGAAACCAACGAAGAGAAAATTCTGTTCTCAAAAAATTGGTCCTCGAGATCTCCCCGTTTAGTTCTCCGAGATCGACAAATACATTTTTGGAATTAAATCTGTGTATAAGAGTGTATTTGTACAAGATAACTTAAAACCACAACAACCTAGATAAAAGAAATTTGGCATACCACCTGGCCACCTAGGTCCCAGCACTTAAGCGGGGCATCCACCGTTGTTCCAATCTGGAACTTTTGGAACACAGGAAGGAAAAACTTTTCGTCAGTGTGAGAAGCTGATAAAATTTGGAGCAAATGGATTGGAAGTGGTGGAATTCCAAAGAACTCAAAATCCGAAACTCCATCCATCGATTCCAATTTGGCACCTCAATGCGAGGGTAACGGGAGAAAAAAGGATATGCCTACATTGGGACCTCACGTCGAGGCTAGAAATGAAACTCGAAATCCCCCGTGTGGCGAAGGATCTGTAAAGGGTGGGAGGAATTCTGCGACTTTGAGCCTTGTCTGAAAACAAACTTTGGAACATCCATGAATGATTTGCTCAATTTTTCGACTAAAATGATTGGAATACAAACTAGTTGTTAGAACAAATGGGTTAGCCTTTCTTTCTCGTGAATGCCCAGCTTTACGGAATTCTCAAACGTCACCTACTGAGAATAGGCTTAAACTTTAATCCTTTGACTACTAACGGGACATATACGTCACACTCACATTTTAAAATTACTACCGGGATAAAAATTGCTTTGAAACTCATTGTAATATTTCCCAGTTTTAGAACAAGAGCAGTTGTGCACATTTCATTTTTAGTCACCTAGATGGCACAGACTATTTTCCCTCTGAAAGCCATTGTTTACTGAAGACTTTTCTTCTGTGCATGCATGTTTGATAGTTTTGATCTATGGTAAGCAATACACATTTTTCGAAACACTAGTAAGGAAATATTGCAAATATATAAATGAGATTTCGCAATAATTACTAATAATCATATTTCATACATAAAAATGTGATGTTTTTTTTGGTTATGGGACTTTTATGCCCTAGCTTTTGGTTTAAAATCCTCTCGGAGGAAAAAAAAACCTCCAATCAATCAATTTGGCTTATTTGGAGCCTATTATTTTCATTCGTATAGGAAAAATTTAAAAAAAATTCCGCATAGAAAATTGGATAAAAAAATTTTTAAAAAATCCGGAAAGGAAAATGGATAAAAAATTTTATAAAAAATTCGTAGTTAGGTTCGTTCTTAGTTAAAAATTCGTTCAGAGGGTTAAGTCGCAAATTGTAGGAATTGCAAGATAATTGCATTAATTTTTCCAGGAAGTTAAGAAGCCTGACCAAATACAAATAGCAATAAAAGTCCTGAAAGAAGAAATATTTTTATTACCTCGAAAAGACAAATTTCTGCAACTTACAGTAATAACAAACTGGCGAATTCTTAGATAATTCTTCATAAGAAAATCTGTAAAAGTATTTGGCGAAATTTTGCTAGGAAGACGCGAACACTATTTATTCACAAAGGGTAACAATACGTCAGAAATTTCTTTTATTTTTTATAAAGACGTTAATTATATATTCTGCAAGATTACTTGAAGTCATGCAAGAATAAATACTTCAGTTGTCTTGGAAAAGACAGATTTTCGCAATTTACACAAATGACTGACTGAAGAATTCCCAAATATTTCGTAACCCTTTCTAAAGTCGTGGCAAGTATATTTGCCACCAAAATTCATGGATTTTTCAATACAATTTTTAAGGTTGACATAAGTTCTCGCAAATTTATTCGAAGAAACAAAAGCCTAGATGTCCCAGTTTCTTATCTGAAACCATGACAAAATGTCTTGACTTTGTAATTAATTATTAATTAATAAAATTAATAAAGAAAAATTAATACCATCCAATAAGCTAAATGAATTTCAGTTCTTAAATTAATCTGACTCCCAAAGTTTCTATATTATACCACTATTAGAAAAAATGGCCCTTTAAAGGGTTAAGAATAAAATCCTTAAGAAGAATCTACGAAAAAAATTGCAAGAATTTTGCTAGGAAGCTGTGAATACTGATCAAACACAAATGACAATACGTCAGAAATTTTCTTTATATTTCATAAAAACTACAGTTCTAGTCTCTGTGAGATCATTTGAAATCCTGAAAGAGGAAATATTACGGAACTCTTACGAGTTACTACGAAAAAGATAGATTTACAGAATATATAAAGTTAAAAGAGACTCGAGGTCTTAGAGTTTCTGGAGAAAAACATTTGCAGGAATATTGCAGGAAACTCATTTGGAAGTTGAGAATACCGATCTAATGCAAATAGTAATAATAATAATACAAAAATTCATTTTGCTTTTCAGAAAGATGGTAATTCTATGTTCTATGAGATGACATATAGTCTTGAAGTAGAAAATATTCCAATTACCTCCGCAAAAGAAAAATTTCCACAATTTACAGAAATAACAAAGACTCAAGAATTCTCAGATATTTTTAGAGATGAAAATCTGTAGAAAGAGTTCATTCAGTGAAAAAATCCGGGAAGCATCTTTTTTCTTGCAAGAGCATATTAATTCTTACTTTCCCTCCATCCGAGACTTTTTAGATATTCATCATCTCTTGGTTCTGCTTTCTTTTATGTGAAAGTATATTTCTAAATGAAGGGGACAAAAAATACACAAGTTTTTATGTTTCCATTTTCCCTCACTATAACAGTCGTTAAATCGACCGCACAAGTGCTTTCGCCTGATAGTGACCAAAGAAAATAACATATAAATCTCAGATTAAATCTCTCATAAGAAATTTTTCCACGTTTATTAGATAAAGGATAAGTAAATTATTTCGTAACCGACTAATAACTTATTATGCATATTTCTTATAGGATTAGATAACATTTCTTGCGTTATCAGTCTAAATTAATGGTACACAAATCTAGCTAATAAGATACTTGACGATTGGAGGGTTGAAAGTTAAAATGAACCAAGTACATGAGATTCATTTCTGAGAAAGCACAACTGAAACCCATCTTTAGCTGCATATAACACGTTCACGCCGGGGGCGTACCACAGGTGGCTCGCGCCGATATGTCCCTCCAGGGGGCGCGTATCACCAGTGGTTCACTCTGATATGTCCCTTCAGGCGACCCGTACCGAAGGGGGCTCGCACTGGCATATCCCATCAGAAGGCGCGTACCACCGCTGGCTTGCACTGATATGTCCTTTCAGGTGGCTCGAACTGGTATATCCCATCAGACGGCGCGTACCACCGATGGCTTGCGCTGATATGTCCCTTCAGGGGCGCGTACCACCGGTAGCTCGCACTGATATGTCCTTTCAGGCGGCGCGTACCACCGGTGGATCGCACTAGTATATCCCATTAGAAGGCGCGTACCACCGGTGGCTTGCACTGATATGTCCTTTCAGGGGTCGCGTACCACCGGTGGCCCGCAATGGTATATCTCATCAGACGGCGCGTACCACCGGTGGCTCGTACTTGAATGTTTCATCAGGAGGTGCGTACCACCAACAATTTAGTTCGTTTAGTAACTAGGAAAAATTTCCATATAGTTGAAAGTTAAAATAACGGAAATTTAGCGTATTTAATTGAAATTATATTATTTTATTTCAACTCAATATTATAAACATAACTTATATAATAAATTCGATAATATAAACATAATTCAATATTATAAACATAATTGTTTATTTATTTCTATGCAATTTTTTAAAACATTTCAAACAAAGTGCTGGCAAAAAATAATGGTAAAAAAATAAAGAGCAGCAATGGTTATCATGGAAATGAAATTTCATTTTTCACTTTAGTTCGGCGCCGCCCGATAAAGCAAAGCGCCCTTAGAGTAGCCGCCCATGGGGGAGAAACATCAATTGCAGCGCCGGCGTGAACGTGTTAAAATAGCAGTGGACTTGTAACTGTTCTTGCTTCCTGATGGATACATATTCAACTCTGGACTTGAATCATTATGACATAAGGAATAGAACATTTTTACACTACTATGGCAGTGTTAGTGCAAAATGGGGCAAGCATGGACTTATGGGGCAAGCATGGACTTGGTCGACTTTAACTCTGAACCCTCAAATTATTTCACTCAGAATTTTAACTGCTTAACATTATTGAGAATATTAATATTTCTTTTGTGTGTTAAGATCAAGATGCTACTCTTTTGATATGCGTATAAAGTAAAATCCTTCCGTGCCGAGAAAATACATGCATGCCGGATAAAGAGAAAATATGTGTATGTCACAAAACTGAAATTTTACAGGAGAGCAGTTTAAAGTACGTTTGCCTTTTTTGTGGCATTATGTCTTGTATAAAGTGAATATCTCTGTAACCTAACATGTCAACCGCCATACGAATCAAATACGATCCACACCTATCATCTAATTAGATGAAGCCTTCTCTACTGTAGTTAAGAGATAGCAGAGAAGATGCCATCTATTTAGATAGATGGTTCGAATCTCAGACGTGAGTCGTGGCAGCGAACGTATTAAGGAAATAGAACTTAGTGTCCTATAACTCTATGTAGTGTAAGATAGGGGTGTGAAAAACCTACCGGTTTAACCCGAAAACCGTTTTTTTTTTCGGTTATTTTTTGCCCCGGTTTTTTTAACCCAAAAACCGGCTCGGAAGATAGGTTCCATTTTAAGTTCGGCTAGACTAAAATTAACAAAGTTATAAAGCTTCGAATTTCATCACCTTGGGCCGATCACCGACAACCGCTTCCTCGAGGCGTCTGTTGGTTAGCGGATTGATTTCCTGCAGAAACAATACTAATAAAAAATTTTGTCTGCAAACGGCGTCTGTTTTTCGTAGTCAAAAAAATATTTATCTTTAGTGGGAAGTTCTGTGGCGTCCGAAAGATTAGTATCTGCGTTGAATGATGTTGTTCCGAAGAGAGGTGTCGACTCACGGATCAATACATTTTGTTGAAAGAGTCTATATGAGTAGATTCGATGATACATATTGGCCAATGAATTGATTTCTTGTTAAAACAATGTTAATAAAAAATTTTGTCTATGATACTTACTTATTGCAATAATTACTCATTTATTATTATTACATATTGCAATAATTACTCATTTATTATTATTACATATTGTATTAATTACTTATTTATAATCATTACTAATGACATTAATTATTGTATTAATACTTACATATTGTATATAATTATTAATATAAAAATTCTGTCCACAAACGTTGCTTTAAAAAAATTCGAAAACCGGTTTTTTCAAAAACCGGTTATTTTGATTGGTTTTAACCGCCAGGTTAAACCGGAGGTGAAAAAACCGGTTTAACCGAAAACCTGTTTTTTTTTTTGCAATAACCTCCATCCGTAGTGTAAGAGTAGTGTGTAGCAGTAAACTGCTAACTTTTTATTCCAATAATGATAATAATTGACATAGTGCATTTTACGTTCGGTATAGAGCTATATATTAACTTTTTAATGCTAAAAAATTACTGTCATTTCTGTGCCGAAATTCTCAATTCCTTAACCTTATTTGCAACATAATAGTTGTAAATACAAAGAGAATCGGTGCGTGAGGCCCTGATAAAATTTCGGCTTCAGGATCGAAGATGCGCTCGATTCTTCCTAAGATCTGCTTTGTAGGTGACTTGTTGCACGCCAAATGGTTTAATGTTAGAGCGGCTTAGAAAACTGAAACTTGGAAACCGTCTCCGGTATCATATCAACGTCGTTACCTGAATAGGGTTCAAATTTATGAGTCCGGTACTTACACGTTCAGCCTGTGGGGGTTATATTTTTATTCTTTACTTGCTTAGACTAAGTCTGGTTTAATTGAGATAAAAATATAAACTTTTTTTCAAAATTTGGGATGACAAATTTTCAATGGATAGAATCCCTTGAATTCCATGCTATTTTTCTATAGATTCTCAAGATAATGCTTTTTTTACCAAGATATCATCTGATTCATGAGTTGGTTTCTAATATCAAAAAGTTTACCACCAATTTAAGGGCAAATAATTAGAGATAAAAAAGATCCAATTTTTAATTCCAATGCCCAAGACATCCATTTTATAATTATCACTTGTTAAAATAGAGAAAAAGAGTTGTCAAATCTGATCAAAGCAAACGTTCAATGTCAAATCTGATAATCTTTTTCAATCAACAATTAAACTGCTCAGTGAAACCTAGAGAAGAAAAATATAAATAAAACACGTGATGATTATTAACACGTGACTTAGACTAACCATTTTTAAATAGCAGTTCCGGATGATACCGAAATTTACTTTTTGTTAAGAATAAAATTCGGCATCCGATTCCCTTCGCTATAACTTCTAACCAAGTCACTAGCTTTAATTAAGCTAACTGCAATTAACTACTATCTTCACGCAGAAGTCAATTTCATTTTGCTTCTTCGCCGAAACCGGATATTCATTTTTCACAATTAAAAACAACCCTTCCAAATTCAAAAGAGGTAGGGGTGGAGGTTTGAGATAGTCCGATGAAAACGATTCGATACTGTAACCAAGATTTATAAAAAAGAAAAAGACATCTTCGATTTCGTAGAATTGTTCCCACGGCAGTTGTTCGAAATCTATAAAACCCAAATTTTACGAGGAGGAATTTCCGTTTTCTAGCGAACCATGGGACAGCTTACAGTTTCTTTTTTTATTATCGCTTTTGCTGCTTCTTCCCACTTTTTTTTATTCAAAGCTTAGCGTCCCAGGCCGCATTGATAAATGAGAATAGGACGGTCGGAAAATAATAAAAAGGTTGGAAGAAACATTTCTATTTCCATGCTTCGGTTTCAAGGGAGAATGTGGTGTCCCGAGATGTTTGCCGTGTGGATTTTATGGTGCTGAAATGGATTTTCCTCCTTCTAAGCACCGATGACAAACAGACTTTGAATGAGCTGATGCGTCTGATTTCCAGGACTCTAGTGCTATTCGTCGTGGAGTAACAGAATTATTATTTGCTTTCCGAAGAAATGACGTCATTCATCGGTCGAATGTTTTTTGAGCAGGTTTTTTCATGATTGCTTCAACGAGAAAGACATATTGGTAAAGTGTTTTTCTCAAGTGATGGTTAACGGATTTTTGAAATTCAAATACTCTAGCATTACTCGAAGATTTCTAGGGAGTTGTCCCAGTTATGAAGTTAGCTATAAAAGGGAGAAACTTAAATAATAGAAACTAACAATAAAAGTTTTTTGCTATGTTCTTTAAAGCTTTTCTTTTCTGTATATTCTCTTTTTTTAATACCTACAAATAAGAAAAAAGTACCTTTAGAAAGAAGTACTTATTCACACAGTGGGATCTAAAATTCAGCTTACACACTGTTAGAAGTAGAAATCACGAAGAAAAAAGCGAGACTCGCAGAGGAACATATTACCAGAAACATCACATTGATGAGCTAGGGAATACGGGAACATGGAGAAATGACGAACCAATAAAAGGTCAAAACTCTTTATTTGGCGATAATTTATACACTAGTAATGCGGAGGAGGGATTCAACTGAGCACATGGCTCTCCGAATCAAAATCTCTGACTCATAATTGCTATTATAATTTTTTAATTTTTATTCCCCTTTCATTTTGAAGGTACGTGTGTTGTGTAATATATTCAGATGCTCCATCCGTTCATTTTTGTAAGGTCGGATGGTGGGTGAGAAAAGTGTGGAAACTCTAAAAAAGTTCGTAGCGCGACTCATTAACATTCGATCGAAGGCTCGGTGATACTGTAACAACTTGATACTTTGTATCAGGTACGCAAAAGTATCAGATACACCTAAATGATACAGACCAAAAGTATCAGGTACGCAAAAGTATCAGACACACCTAAATGATACAGACCAAAAGTATCAGATACGCAAAAGTATCAGATACACCTAAATGATACAGACCAAAAGTATCAGGTACTCGGTATCAGTTCTCGGACACGAATGATAACGAGATGTAATCGCCTCCGTTGCGCCCATACGAACCGAAAGTAAGAAGTTATTGTCCATACGAAAGTTTCGAATTTGGAGAAAAAAGAACGCAACTCGTTAGATGCCCAATAACTGCTCAAAGATAGTTCACAATTGCTCACAGTTCATAGATATACACGCTTCACAGCGGTGGTACATGGACTGGCCAACCCTTTCAAAATTTCCCATGATTCGCGGAGGTTTGCAGCAGTGGCGCTGAGATTCTTATGACGATGTCGGCATTCCCGCCATCTTAAACGTTAGTAAACTGTTGCGTGCCCTTCGTAAGAGCTAGAACTTCACATGACTAGCGCTGAAATCAAACTACAGCGCTGTCGAACAGTGCCAGCTAGCTCATCCGGTTGACGTTTCCGACCATGAGTTCTTAAGTATTTTTGGCTCGTTTTTGTGCGTCCTACATTCCTTAAAAATTTGTACGATGAATTTTGAATCACCTTGCATAATAAGTATTATTGCATTGATAACTTACAAAAGCTGAGTCTTATTATTGGAAGATATTTCCTGTACGTAGCAGTTACTTGAACAATGGGTGCATACTCTATTATTATTTACTAGAAGTAAATAATAATACACTAAGGAGTTGCCCGTGGAATCAGGACAAAAAAAAAAACGCCCACAATGACACGAAAAAGTTTGAAAACAAAATCAAAACAAAAGATACACATTATTGATTTTCCCGCTTATTTTTCTTCGCGATAACGACATTTGAACTGTAGGAAAACAGTACAGAGTACGTTAATCCAAAACAATATTAAAAAATTGTAACGTGAAAATCATTATTAGACAGCAAGCAAAATATGCGAGACAAAGAAACATGTTCAGTCACTGCCGAAAATAATAATCGAAGTCATTCGGTTAAAGGTTATGACGTCCCCTGCGCTCTGCGCCACCAGCCAATGAAATTGCAACAATGCATGCTGGGAACGTTTACTTGCTCCGGAGAAAGTCTCACGGGGAAAGCCTCGCTAGCCAAAAAACTCTTTGAACTGACCAGTGAACAATTAATTTTAGAAAACGGAAGAAGGTATTTTAAGCGTTCTTATTTTAAATCCGGCAGGAACGTTCTAGTTATAAGCTGAAAAATATCGAAAATAATAGCGTTATTAGAACGTCGGGATGCGAGAATTTTAAGAAAATTCGCAGAAAAGTGACTTTTTTCTATCTCAAAATTCGGTAAATTACGTTTGAAGCTCAAAACAAATTTCATTAGAAAGAAAATTGTTTGTTCTATCCGATGGTGTATCTATTTTTTTCGAACTATTGTCAGAAACGATACTGTGGACAAAAATGTTTCAAAAATAAGCAAAAACAACATAAAACGTTAACTAAAAAATTTTCTAGATTAAATTTTACAATTCAGGCTTTGAGGTGCATTGAGTCACTATTACGACTACCTGTGTGCCAAATTTCATGGCTGCAAGTGCGATAGATTCGTCTGGACATCGCGAGCACATACGCACGCACACAAACATTGCCTTTTATAAGTATAAATTCCTAAATTAGTTTATTCGGATTAAGAGGACAGTGGGCTCAAGAGCAAATCATCGAATCGAATATTAATAAGGCGTCAAACATTCTACAGGGCGATTCGAAAGTGTTCCTACCCTGTCAGCATACGAAAAATACCTAATATGAAATGACAATACTGTGGGATACAACATTTGGTAGAAATTACAATGTGCTTGGTGGAGAATAGATAGAAAAAAATAAAATGATTGCCATAATAGTGGAGAATCTTGAAACTGTCAAACTTGGCGACTTCCGAAAAAATAATGACGTCAGGTTTAAAATTTAATTTTTCTTGATAATACCCATTTAAGTTGCTTGAAACAACGGAAATACTTTCGAAGAATGAGTTAAATAATTTGCCCAGGTAGTCCAATCTACAGCATTCAAATATTCTTGGACATCCCTATTGGAAAAAATTCAAAATACCGGTATCAAAATGATACCGGAACCAGTAAAAATGATACCGGAACCAGTAAAAATGATACCGGAACCAGTAAAAACATACTGGAAATTTTAAAGCCGGTATGAAATCATACCGGAAATTTTGAAACCGGTATGAAACCATACTGGAAATTCTGAAACCGGTATGAAACCATACAGGAAATTTTGAAGCCGGTATGAAACCATACTGGAAATCTTGAAGCCGGTATGAGACCATACTGGAAATATTGAACCAGTATAAAAATATACTGGAAGTATTTAAGACAGTATACTGGCTTAAATACATGTAATAAGTGCGTAACAATAACTTAAATAATTGTAATATAAAAAGTTTGATTAACCATGTATGTGTATGGAAGTGGATCCACGGAGGGAGAGAGATAAGCCCCCTCAAGTAGGCGTAATCTAATTTTTTTAAAATAAAATTAGTCATTACTAGATGGCTCAGCCCCTGCTCACGAAAGATCGCCAATCCCCTGGAGGATTGCAATCCTCCCGTGTTTGCTACCCAAACCTTGATCGCTTCGCTTGCTACAATGAAAACACTGCGTCTTAGCAAAAATATTGTAAAATTTATATATATATGAATCAGCTTTATATATATATTTTGCTTCCGATGCTTTAATTTAAATCAGCACAGAATAAAATATTTTAGTCTCAAAAACATATTTTTCTTCAAATAAAACTAACAAAGAAAATTATGAAAGTGATAACTAAATGAATAAGAGTTTCAAAACAATATAATTATTCTAAAAACTAACTAAAAACAAATTAGATTTAATATTATTAATGAAGAGATTGTAGTCTTACATCTTATGATTATGAGCATAAAAAAAGACAGTATTATGAATAAATAAAAGTTATAAGTTGATTTCCTTTTAATGCTTTCACCTTAGTTAAGATTAAAATTTTTTGGCCCTGAAAAGGACCGTTTTTTATGTAGTGAAAGCATCAGGAAGTCAAATTTAACAGGCATTAATGTATCAGAGAATTGTATTAAACATTTTTTTAAAAAATGATTCAACTCTATTCCACGATATATACAAACACATACATAAAATCATGAATATATGCATTGTAAATACAACATATTGCCCTTCTGAACATTACAAAAAATTTCATTCCTGTATATATAAAACATGATTTGAAGAATTTCCATTATTATTCACCGTAAAAGTCAGACATCCTTGCATAAGACACTTAATAAATGAGCAAATTTGCACTACATCATTACACTAAAAAAAAGAATTCTCTTAAACAATTGATATACATTTTTAAAAAAATTAATACTGTATTGCAGATCAAAATTCAAATTATATACAAAATATAAGCTACATACATATAAAAGGGTTATGTTAATGTTCACGGTATTTCTCTGTAAACACAATTACATACCTCTTTGGTCGAAGAGATAATTGAAACGTTATCAAATGACCTGGTTCTAGACAAACCAACATAAAGTTGGCCATGTGTGAAAACAGGATTAGTTAATACCAAACACACTTTATTAGAAGTTTTGTCTTAGGATTTATTAATAGTCATAGAAAATGCTAAATGTGCAGGGAATTGTTTTCTTTTAAAACTAAAAGGGATATTATTGTCCGATAGGATGAGCGGTATTCTGGGAATTAAAAATGTTTCTTTTGAGCTTGACTCAATCATTTCTGCTTCAATGACGTTACGCTGTTGTTTTGTCACTATTAGACTTGTTGTACAGCCCTTTTGAAGGCATCAAATTTTGAAGTAGCATTATCACTGCAGTTTTTTTACTACTTGCTGTTGGTTTGGCAAGTGAACGGCCAACCTCATGATTACCTACATGAGATTTTTCCGAGACAGAAAATTCAATGAGTCTCCACATCGCTTCAGGAGCACTTACATCATAACTGCATTACGAACAGCAAACCTGTAGGAATAATATTGCAATTATG
>BGPR01008532.1:50765-62992 GCA_013235015.1 Araneus ventricosus | reverse complement strand
CAACGCAGGTGAAGAGGATGTTTACGCATTTTGTTAACGGTTTCTTATCAGATTACAAATACACGAAAGGAAAAGTGACACCTTTTGCAATAACACTCGAACATCCGGCTGATGCATCGGAAAGGCGATCGATTAACAAAAAAAAAAGACGGAAACCTGGAATTCGCTAAAACTACTGCCTTCCCTATTTCCACCATAAACTTTTTTGTAATCCCCGCTCTTATACATATATTTCTCACACTCTTAAAACGTCCGTAACATGCCTTGAGATTTATGTACAGTAACTCACCGTTATATACGTCTCAGGGGCTTGACGTAACAACTGCACTAAATTAAAAGGTGCAATCCAAATATAATAAACGGCTTTGATTATACGAATTTCTTACAAAATCATTCAAAGGTTAAACTTTAAATTCTTGAAAATAGATACTATTATAATTGCATAGCATTGAAAACAGTAATAAGAAATTTTAAAATGAAAATATTTACTATATTTGGCTATTACTGATTTCATTGATTAAAATACTTTCGCTGTCTAATATTTTTTGAAGTAAAAACTACTTTTTTGTCTAGAGAAAATTACAATACCCAAAATTCTTTTTTATCTCCGAAAATGTTTTTTAATTTAAAAGAGGCATCAATTGAACAGATGATTTTAAAACCATAAGTGGCCAGCTAATTTTCATTCAAGATATTAATATTTACTGCATAAGGCTACTCAAATTTTCGTTCATAAATCTTCAGTATAAGAAAGATCTTAACCACGTTTGTAGGAGAATTACATATAGTAACATTTTCATTGAGAAAAGCGTTAGAATAAATATGAATAAAAAAATAATAAAATTCGTCTTCATCGATTCTATCTAATGTGATCTGGCAACTTGTTCCTTGTATTCTTTGTCCTTCACATAATAAAGTGCCTTATGAATTGGATAATTTTAACACTGTAATTTTTTGAAAATTATTAATATACAGGTCAACAAACTGTGAAATGAAACTTTGTCTGAAAGAGCTAATTTTTTAAACTTTTATACGTGTAAAATGAGTTTTGTGACATAATACATATTTTCGAAAAAATAATATCCGTAATAATGCAATCTTAAAATTGACGGATTTGATCCTCTTCTTATATAAAATTATATAAAAATACAATTACAAGAAATAAAAGGAGAATTGGTTCAAAAGATCTAACTCGTTGCCTAGCAACGCAAGTAGATATAAATTTGTTATTTCAAATCTCTGCACGTAATTAACAATTGTATAACTTTAAAAAGTATAAAATTGAAGGAAAAAATATCAGTTACAAAATTGGTATCATTGAAAAGGTAATTTTAAACTTGCTAAGATGGTACTAAAAATATTTTGGAATAATTTACTCCAAGTTGACGAAAAACGGTTTCGTTTAATTTCTAACTAACTGACAGTTTAATTAACACACTTTGAAAAGTTCATAATTGTTTTCCCTTCGTCTTGAATAATAAGTTTAGCATTTGGTTGAAAGCACATCAATTGTTTAGGAGGAGTGTGGAAATAGCCCGCATACCCACATACATAATCGACTAATACGTAATCGTTGAATAAAAAAGCAGAACACTTGCTAAATGGTGCTTGAATTCGATCACCACTAAGTAAAAACGGTGAAAGGTTCTTGTAAGTTTTTTCCCCCGAAATATTTTATCGCAACCGTTGTCTTTCGGTCCGTTTTTCCGGTTAATCGGCCGCGTCCACCCGAATTGATCGGCTTCGGCAAAAAATTAAGGTCGCAATTTTTTAAGAAATTAATGAAGATATTAGTAGTTTTCCTTAAAAACTAAACGCGGAAGTGATGTAATCTGTCAGCCGTGTCTCGGCACGATTTTGCCCACACTTCTCTCGAAAGAGGAAGCGATGATTTTTCACATCAAGAGGATTGACACTAGGACTGAAAATCTCTTTTCTGTGACAACTAGGGTTGCCATATTGGCCTTTTTTAAAAGCCTTTGGCCTTAGGAATTTTCATTTGGCCTTAAATTCATTTTTGGTCTTATTTTACCTTATGACTTTTAGAACGATTTTTAATATATAATTTTACTATTTTTCTAATAAATTTTAGAACATTGAAGAATAATAGATAACGTTGCTGTTAACAAGATTTTGATATACAGTAGAGTCTCTCTACAACGAAGTCTCCCTACAGCGAATTTCTCCCTATAACGAATTTTTTAATCGAAATGTTAAATAACATTCAAAATATTCTCCATATAACGAAGTGGTTGTCTCCCTATAACGAATTTTTCCAGACCTTTATCTTTTCGATTTTTGTCATTTTTGAAGAAACTTGATAATTTCTGTGCAAACAAATCGCTCACACGTGCCTGTTTCTGGAACCACTCGCATTGTTCATTCCAGCAATAACACATAACAATAGAATGCTATGTGAAGGGTAATGCAGTTCTGGTTTCTACAGAGGGAGCAACATTTCTACGGGTCAAGATTCCAATAATTGGGGTGGAAACAGCAAATGGATGTGACAATACGCATTTTATGTTTATCCATACTCGTACATATTATTCTCTAAATTGGTGAATTGACTTCACTTTTGAGCATTTTATTTACACAATAAAAATTAATATAATTTTAACAAATTTGTAATAAATATTACTTCATTTTTAATTGAAAGTCATAATTAAATATTTTTGAACTTATCGCATATACTGAAATGTTTATAACATTTATTTAAATAACTGAAAAAATCTCTAATCTCCGTATAACGAAATTTTCTCTATAGCGAATTTTTCAACTGGAACCAAGCGATTTCGTTATAGGGAGATTCCACTGTATTTCTCTTGAACATTTTATTCTGGAACAACAAGAACATGGTGACTTTTTCTTTCTCTTTTTTTTTTCTTTCGCAAGTTATGCATGTAGATGTTTTTTTTAAATCACTTAAATTTTAGTTTAATAGAGCATACATTTTATAAATATCTCAATCTAGTGGGATTCCTTTCCATGAAGGATAGTCATTTTCTTGTAATAAAATAAGTTCCCCCGGTAGCCTCTCATCGAGGTCCCAAATTGGAATCGGCGGATGGAGTTTTGGATTTTAAAGCCGGCAATACATCTGTACTTTATTCCATCCATTTGTCCCAACACTGGTTCTTTTCTACCCATTCAAGTCGAAAAATCAGGCACGTCCATTCATCTGAAGTTCCAAAGTGTGTTGGCAGTAGGAGAGAGCGATCTTCTCTCCCCCTCTACAGCTTCCTCCACACAGCGGATTTCCCATAAAGGTAGCCACGTCTCGAGGTCCCAGTCTAGTCAAATCCTTTGATGTGCCGGCTACCCTCGAATAAGGGTCCCACCTAAAGAATACGCGCAAGGAAGCCTGGAAGAATTTGGTTCGGTTGGAAATCCAGGTTTTCCCAGCCTCTTATATTTATAAGAAACTTTTTTGCGTTTTCTGTGTTTATAACTGATAATGCATTAAAAAAAATATTAAAATATACAATTTTCAAAAATTTTGTTCCGAACGTAGGCGGTCACCTTACACCGCGAAATCAGGAGATTGGCATACAATTTGGTGTAAAGTGTTAACCGCGTTGCTTAAATTTCATTAAAATTTACTACAAATTCCCATATTTCTCAGAAAATATTATATTTATAAGAACCTTTTTGGTGTTTTTTGTGTTTATAATTGATAATGAATATAAAAATCCCAAAAAATTATTAAAATATAAAATGTTTCAAAAATTTTGTTCCAAACGTAGGTGGTCACCTTAGACCGCGAAATCAGGAGATCGCCATACAATTTGGTGTAGAATGTTAACCGTGTTGGTAAAATTTCATTAAAATCTACCACAAATTCCCATATTTCTCAAAAAAATATTATATTTATAAGAAACTTTTTGTGTTTATAATTGATAATGCATATAAAAAAATCCGCAAAAACTGTTAAAATATACAATTTTTCAAAAATTTTGTTCCGAACGTAGGCGGTCACCTTAGACCGCAAAATCAGGAGATCGCCATAAATTAGGTGTGGAGTGTTAACCGTGTTGATTAAATTTCATTAAAATTTACTACAAATTCCATATTTCTAAAAAACTATTATATTTATAAGAAACTTTTTGGTGCTTTTTGTGTTTTTAATTGATAATGCATATAACAAAACCCCAAAAATTATTTAAATATACAATTTTTCAAAACTTTTGTTCCGAACGTAGGCAATCACCTTAGACCGCAAAATCAGGAGATCGCCATACAATTTGGTGTAGAATGTTAACCGTGTTGGTAAAATTTCATTAAAATCTACCACAAATTCCCATATTTCTCAAAAAATATTATATTTATAAGAAACTTTTTGGGTTTTTTTGTGTTTATAACTGATAATGCATATAAAAAAATTATTAAAATATACATTTTTTAAAAATTTTGTTCCGAACGTTGGCCGTCACCTTAAACCGCGAAATCAGGAGATCGCCATAAACAATTCTATTAGGTTTTGCGATCAACCTCGATTCGCAATTAATGTGGGGTAATAACTGTGCAGCCGATCATCTGCACCATCCTTCTGTGACTTTTTTCAGGTGAAGCAATCAATGATTGAACGAATGAACCCGCCCCCCTCTCATTAATTGCGCTTGTGAAATGCCACGCAAGGTAAAAAGTATTGCTTCAACCGGCAAACGATTTCCTTTCTTTTAAAAATATGAATTCAGGGTTTGAGAGCAAAGAGTGTCTTTCGCAAAAATTTCGCTTCTTTTTCTATTTTTTTAAACAGGTCGCTGATAAAGCTCTGGGTGTGGCCCAGAAATGAAAATTCATCAGTATCGATGTTGGATGATAGAGAAGGAAATAAAAATACAGTCTCTTTCAAAAAGTCTTGCACACTGTTGAGGCTGATCATTCAGTCTATTGTATGCCATAAAGCAGTTGAAGTTTATACATTCGAGTGATAATCAGAGTTACATTTGCTTGAAGTAGGTCGATTCAATTTATTTTTGTGGTTTCAGAAAAAGAGATCATTCAAAGCTCGGGTCTTTTGGAAGCAAGGGTAATAATAATTTAAAATATTTGTTTCGATTTATGATCAGTGACGGCTCGTCATCTCAGAAACAAGCAGTGCTGAAAAGTGTTATAGACCTAAGTTGTAGTTAATTTTGTGCTCATTATTTTGATATATAATGATGATATACTAAAAATTGATAGTTTTTGAGTTATAAACAAAAAACTGGAGAAAATTATTATTATAATGTTTTTATGTTTTTTGGCTATAACTAAAGTTCCAACAAAAATTATTGGTGGCAAACCTCAGAATCGTTATCAGCCCCCGAAAAAGCATAAAGAAGCAAAAAATTACAACTCCTCCAGAATTGGATTCAAACCAGCGGGAGTGGCCCCCCCTAAACTTTCTCGTATACTTCTCGAAAAAGGTGCTGTTTCCCCTCCCCCCGCGTGGATAAAAAAATTCGAACCTATTGTAACCCAGGCTCCAATGACTATCAGAAAATATTTAGGTAAAGAATCAAATTCAAAGAGATGCGTTCCGATTAAATGCGTACCGATTTCTACTCTTGCTGGCTCAAGCACAAAGTCACATAATCTTTCCGCGTGCAAAGATTGCTACCAGTACGCATGCGCATGGACAGTCGGATGAAAAAAAGCACCAAGCAGGAGTCAATAAATATCGTGCACAGAATATTGCGTCCAGTACGCATGCGCGTGGAGATAAGCGGATTCGTTGGAGATGCGATTACACATTAAATACCTTTTTCCCTGTTCCATTTAAGACGGACGGTTAGAATTGAAGTACAGTATATTCCCAGGAATCCGGTCTAGTATGGTGGAAGGGTAGGCCGGGTAACAAAAAAGCCGGAGACCTATAAATGCTAACCCCACCTCTAGAGGCTCTATCCGACCCGTCACAGATTTTTGCAGAATAGTTTAACAATCAGAAATAAGTCACTTAATAAGCAACACGATCTATCTCAATTTTTTGAAATTTCAGAGGAAGAAAATGTTCAATTTTTCGAAATCAATAATGAATATTTCTGTACTTTTTAACATCTGATACGACCAAAAGACCGCATACTCCTATTCATTATTGGTTGCGAAGAATTGAGTATTTAATTCCTTTTTGAAATTTAAACAAATTGAGATAGGTTGAGTTGCTTGTCAAGCGAAAAATAATAGTATTAACCTATTAATACTCAGAGCTCCTTTCAAAATAAATGTTACAAAAAAGTATTTTCAAGGATCCGTTTTTTTTTAATATCCAATCGATGGTTGCCCATATCTAGCTTTCGGTTGATATCCAATCGATTGTTGCCCATATCTAGCGTACGGTTGATATCCAATCGATGGTTGCCCATATCTAGCGTTTGGTTGATAATGTATCCTTTTTAATTTCCGCAAGTCAGATTCGAAAGTAGTTTTTCGCAATGTGAGTTAGAAAAAGGTAATTTTGTTTGATTAGTTATCAATTCCTTTACTTGAATTTAGGAAACATATCAGTGAATACTATCCTAAGAATATGTTTATTTTTGGAATTTCACATCATTTTAGATTTTGATAAATTTTTTTTGGTATTAATAGGACTTTGCCTAAATAGGGACGCTATTTTTAGGGAGGTAATAAAACATAAATTTTTCAGGCAGGAATTTTTAGCAATTTTCCAAACGATTTAACGAAATGTAGTATTAGTATTGTAATATTCGTAACGAATAAAAAATATATATTTGTCAAATTATTAAAATATTTAAAGAAAAAAAATAATTAGATAAAAAAATCGTTTGGTCATAAAAGAAATCAATTTAAAAATATCGTTTGGCTATAAAAGAAATTAATTAAAAAAATCGTTTGTGGCTTTAATTCTTTTCTAAAGGTTTTAAAAATAGTGTGGCAACGATATATTTGTCTTTTGCTAACGTTGCCTAGCAACGGAGAATAATAAGAGGATTGAACATGGAATCCGATGTAAGTCAGTGATGTAACGTTTGTGATGTGTTTGTTTTACATGTTTGTGTTGTGGAAGACATCCAATAAATATATTATTTTTGATAAAGAAGGCTCCCCGATTCTTCACGCTATGCTTAAATGCATCACAGTATACAAAATATTATTGAAATAATGCGAATGGAGCATTAATGGGCATAAATTATGCAAAAATAAGTTCCAACCTAAGAAATGCCAGGCGTGTTTATCTTCTTAATCCTTTTTCTCTGCATGAAAACCACCGTTAATAAGCATTCTAATGGCCGGTAGTTTTTCCTTGACAGTATTACGAAAAACGATATTCTAATTCTCGTGTGGAACCAAACTCCGTCAGATAAATTTTTTAAGGAAACGAAACGCTTCGAAAAAAGGCAAGAAGAATGGGAAACATCTCTTCGCTCGGAGAGTTCAATCTTTCCGCATTAGATGCAGTTTTACCTAAACTTAATTACTAACTATTTTAAAATTAAGTTTAAGAAGGAAAGAAATCCTATTTAACCTTCGCTATTCCGTCGTTATGGCCTCATTGATCTCAATTTTACGGATGTCTGAAAGTAACAAATAATATTCGAAGAGGAAGCCAATCACATTCCTAAGCAATTACCATCTTCGTGTCGATTCTGAATCAATAAAAGAGTCGGACCTTCTGGGCACGAGGCTAATTGAATAAAGGCAGAATTTCCTAGAAAAGATGGAACACAGTGGCATCTTTTAAAAGCTTCCTCCGAACGAATTCAGAAGCAGCCACTGCTGTGTGATGAAGCAGAAAACGTTCTTCCTTCACCACCTGAAATAGTACCACTTGTCTTCAGGCGTTTTTACTTTCTAGTATACGAAGTATACAGAGAGAAATTATTGTAATCGTCAAAAAATTCGAACTCGAGATTTTGACGAAGCTCCACGTTTTAGACCTCCCCGAGTCCGAAAAACACAATTTTAGAATTATGTCTGTCTGTGAACACGATAACTCGAAAACTATTAGAGCTACGGGGATGAAATTTGGTATGTGGTCTTTAAACATAATTTGCAGGTATCTATCAAATTTTGGACAAAATCCGTCAAAGGGTTGTCTGTCTGTCTGTATGTTCGAGGTCATGCGAACGCTGTAACTCAAAAACTTGAAAAGCCAGATGGATAAAATTTTATACTCAGTTTTATCGTCATGAATGTAGGTCCGTATAAAATTTTGGGCCAAATCCGTCAAAGGGTTGGCTGTCTGTCGGTCAGTATAATTTACTTTTGAAGAGAATCCGTTATCTCCACGCGAATGCGTACTGGAAGAACGGAGAGGAATTTCATTACGGAGTAGCGAATTACGTCAGTTTGTCCTTGAGCCGGTAAGAGAGGAAAATCGTTACGCATCTCTTTGAATTTCCTTCCTTGCCTAGATATTTTTCAATCACTATAATGAAAAACCTTGTGATAGTCACTGGATTCTGGGTAACAATAGGTTCGAATTTTTTTAGCCACGCGGGGGAAGGGGAAACGGCACCTTTTTGGGGGAGTATACCAGAAAGTTTAGGGAAGACCACTCCCGCTGGTTTTAAATGCGAAATTTGCATATGCAGGGTGGCAACAAAATAACATGAGGTGTTTGGAGCTTGATTGTAAAAAATCTGTTAAGCCAAATGGAACCAAATTAGGACTACATACTATTTCGACCATGGGGTTTCGATTGGTTCAAGAACATTTAGTGCTAATTTTCGCCACTCATTGCAATATGTCGCTGTACACGCTTTTTATTACTTTCTCGTATACGAAGTATACAAAGAGAAAGTATTGTAATCGTCAAAAAATTCGAACTCGAGATTTTGACGAATCTCCACGTTTTAGACCTCCCTGACTCCGAAAAACACAATTTTGGAATTATGTCTATCTATGTGTCTGTGAACACGATAACTCGAAAACTATTAGGGCTACGGGGATGAAATTTGGTATATGGTCTTTACAAATAATTTGTAGGTTTCTATCAAATGTTGGACAAAATCTGTCTACGGGAAGTCTGTTTGTCCGCGTTCATGTGAATACTATAACTCAAAAACTTGAATAGGTAAATGGACAAAATGTGGTACACAGTTTTATCATCAACGAATGTAGGTCCGTATCAAATTTTGGACCAAATCAGTCGAAGGGTAGGTTGTCTGTCGGTCTGTATAATCGCATATTTTTAATCGCAATAACTTCTTAACAAAATTACTTAGATAAATGAAATTTGGTATGTGGCCTTCTTACCTTAATTGTAAATTTGTGTCTAATTTTTGAGTCAATCGGTTAAAAAAAGGCGTTCAAAGTGCATAATTAATATTTCTATTCCGATTCTCTACACGCATGCGTACTGGTAGCAATCTCTGTGCACGCGGAAGCTATTGAGCGAATTACGTCACTTTGTCCTTGAACCGGCAAGAGTGGAACCTAGCAGGGTGTGATATATGGGTTTTAATCGGTACGTATCTCTTTGAATTTGATTCTTTACCTAAATATTTTGCAGTCACTATAATCTACAATGAAAAACCTTCTGATAGTCATTGGATTCTGGGTTACAGTAGGTTCGAATTTTTTTATCCACGCGGGGGGAGGGGAAACAACACCTTTTGGAGGAAGTATACGAGAAAGTTTAGGGGAGACCACTCCCGCTGGTTTGGTTTTGGTATGTGTTTTGTTTTATGGCGCCAGTGCCATACTGTGCCAAATAGATGGTAATAATAATTCCATGTTCCTATTTAAAAGAATAAAAAGTAAAAGATAACTTGAAAACGAGTAAGTACATTCAGAATAATGTCGTTGAAACGCAAAACCATCGAAAGGAAACGTTTCCAACCATGTCAAGAAATTAAAACCGATGATATTTGAAAAATCACAAAATTTAAGAGGCAGAAAAAAATCTGAAAATAAGTAATTTTGCACTACTCCCTAAGGGCAAAAACCATTGCAGTCTATTAACTTGATGTTTTTTTAAGTAGTTGTCATGGATAGGATTTTCTACAATGATTCATTATTGAAAGTTATGAAATCTACCCATCGAAATACGGCAGTAGTCAATTAAATTTCGATTAATTCGTCAATTAATCGAAAGAATGACAGAAATCCCAATTTCCACAACAAATTTCATTTTCGCATCGTTGATACACATGAATCAGTGAGTTAACATCTGAAATAAAATACATTCTTTGCATAGCACGGTCTCCGTAAAACGCAGCAGTCTGACATCGATGTGTCTGAATTGCAGCACTATGCGCTTCTTGCATTGCTCGATTTGCATGGACAGTTGCAATTGCAGCTAAGATTGGTCAAAATATGCGCAAAATTTTGTCTTCAACAAGTTTTACTCTAACAGCTTACATGTGAACGGCTAATTAGCCGAATAATTAGCCGTATTAAATATCGTTTGGCTGAAAAAGAAATTAATTAAAAATATCGTTTGGCATAATTCTTTTCTAAGGATTATAAAAATAGTATGGCAACGATATTTTTGTCTTTTGCTAACGTTGCCTAGCAACGGAAAAGAATATTGAGGAATTGAGCATGGAATTCGATGTCAGAAGTCAGTGATGTAACGTTTGTGATGTAAGTGTATGTGTTTGCTTTAAATGTTTGTGCTGTGGAAAACGTCCAATAAATATATTATTTTTGATAAAGAAGGCTCTACGATTCTTCATATCATGCTGAAATACATCAAAGTATCCTTATTTAAAATTATGCTATAAAGAACGCTCCCGATATTTTATTTTGTTTAGTCGATGGAAAATCAAAAAATATTTTCAGTCGTAACCTTACAACAGAGACAAAATTATTATATACTGACCTATTAACACGAGATCATTCTCTCAAAAGAAACTCCAATTTAAAGTAACTTTTAAGAAACGAGTAAATATTTTTTTCAACATATCAATAACAGTTCCAGTTACAGAGAGTTACGGAAAACGAAGGTATAAAAAATGTATTTTAAATTTTAAATAATAATGCTGAGCAAACACACTTTTTGCTTGATTTGAAAGCTAGTTTCAACAGCCGGAAGGTCAAGGACGGAGTGGAATGTAATTATTGCAAAAAGGCTTTCTAGAACTTTCCTCCGATGTCCTTCCTCTTTCCATAAATTGTTCTCTTTTCTGTTGAAGAACGATTCCTGAGGCAAAATGAGTGGCAACATCTAGAAAAAGGTTACCTGTCATTATTAGTTTTGCGTGTGAGCTTGAAGTAGCTTTGATTTGCTTGTGTGAACCCAGAAACTAAAATTTAAACTTAATTAGTGTTCTAATTTCATTTACGATTTTTCTTGATTTATCAATTGTTAATTAGACAGTCTAATTAAAATCTCTGCTAATAACAAAAGTGAATGTGTGTGTGTTCTGTCAGCTTCCATATGACTTAGAGCTGTCAGATTTGGTACAAACATAGTTTGGAAGGTGGAAATATGGATATAGGGGCCATTTTATTAGTTTTAATAAATTAAAAATTAAGCAACCAATTAAAAATTAATAATCCAAGAAATCCCTTTTCCCCATTGTTAATCTTGCATTTAGTTCTAGATACCAAATTAGTGAAAATGTGACTACTTACATCGAAGGGAGTTGGAACCGTAAGTCCGTTAACACTAACCCTGTTACTTAGATGTACCTTTTCTAAAAATATGTTATAGATACATGTTTGAAATTTTTTTATACAAGTAAAGTACATCTTTCTCATTATACTGAAAGTAGCTTTTGTAAAAAAAACTCAAAAACTTATTTTTTACAAATTTTTTCTGTCAAAATAGGGTAAAATTTCACTATGTCTAATTAAATATTTTGTAAATGTATAAAAAATTAAAAATTAACCAAAAGATACATTCAGTATAATGAGAAAGGTGTACTCGTATAAAAAAATCCAAACATATATCTACAACAGATTATCGAGAATGTCCAAATTACATTGTTACTTTTGACACAAAAAAAATTTAAAAAAAGTTTTGAATTAAAAAAACCCCATTTCAGTATAATGAGAAATATGTACTTTAGTTGTATAAAAAATTTTAAACGTGTATCTATAACAGATTTTTAGAAAAAGTACATCTAAGTAACAGGGTTAGTGTTAACGGACTTACGGTTCCAACTCCCTTCAATGTAAGTAGTCACATTTTCACTAATTTGGTATCTAGGACTAAATGCAAGATTAACAATTGGGAAAAGGGATTTCTTGGGTTATTGATTAGAACTGAATGCAAGATCAACAATTGAGAAATGAGTTTTCTTTATTATTGATTAGAACTGAATGCAAGA
>BGPR01008532.1:3379-14546 GCA_013235015.1 Araneus ventricosus | reverse complement strand
AAAAAACCACTTTCGCTTTACAACTGGCATCATTAATTGGATTGTTTTAGAAAATTCTAAAAGCTAAAACACAATTCTTGAATTATTTTAATAACATTAATAAAAGCAATACCATAAAGATTAGAGGAAAAAAACACACTTTCGCTTTACAACTGGCATCATTAATTGCATTGTTTAAGAAAATTCAAAAAGCCAAAACACAATTTTTGAACTATTTTAATAACATTAATAAAAGCAATACCATAAAGATTAGAGAAAAAAACACTTTCGCTTTATAACTGGGACCATTAATTGGATTGTTTTAGAAAATTCAACATGACGTAAAAGTAGTTTTCTGCAGGTGAAAGTGAGGCCGCGATAACTTGGTGGTAACGTCTCTGCTTTGGGTCAAGAGGGCTCCATATTCGAAACTCGATTCTACCGAAAAACCACCGTGTATACGAGATTGGCGAAGAATAGATCTGAAGTCGAGGGTCGAAAGTTTTTCTACTGGTGTAGCGCGGAAATTTGGAGAGGTGTCGTCTTCGTCACCTGACCTTTGTATAAAATTATGAAGGCCTTCCCACAATAATACACGTGTTGCTTCAAAATGGGACGTAAAGATAAACGAACTGCAGATAATTGGTGAAAACCATCGATGAAGGAAATGCTGCATCTTCTATAAGATTTTCAATGAATTCATTCGGAAGCATTTGGTTGTCGGTCACGTAGATCAATTTATTTTTGACCACATGTTATAAGTGACTTCCTTTTGCTAAGTAAGAAAGAAACTCACCCGTCTCCACTGGCAGAATCATTGTCTTCAGGCATAGATAAAGGTTTTTTAAATCGACTTTGCAATTCACTGCCTTATTTAGCATAGTATGTTTCGAGACGGGTTCAAGGCTGTTTTAAAGGGTGAGCTGTCTTCCGGGAAGCCACCTGCATTGACTCAAGGCCAAACGATTTATTTAACGGAGACTACAACCGTACGGACAACTTGCTTCGAAGGTAATGTCTTTGACGAAAGAGAATGATTCATTAGTCTGCATCACCGTACGGCCGTTATCAGTCTATCTAATTCTGTTTGAACCGTTCTGTTTGTTTTTACTTTCTAGTATACGAAGTATACAAAGAGAAAGTATTGTAATCGTCAAAAAATTCGAATTCGAGATTTTGACGAATCTCCACGTTTTAGACCTCCCTGATTCCGAAAAACACAATTTTGGAATTATGTCTGTCTGTGTGTGTGTCTGTGTGTGTGTCTGTATGTGTGTCTGTGTGTGTGTCTGTGTGTGTGTCTGTGAACACGATAACTCGAAAACTATTAGAGCTACGGGGATGAAATTTGGTATGTGGTCTTTAAACATAATTTGTAGGTTTCTATCAAATTGTGGACAAAATCCGTCAACGGGAAGTCTGTCTGTCTGTATGTTCGAGGTCATGCGAACGCTGTAACTCAAAAACTTGAAAAGCCAGATGGATAAAATTTTATACACAGTTTTATCGTCATGAATGTAGGTCCGTATAAAATTTTGGGCCAAATCCATCAAAGGGTTGACTGTCTGTCGGTCTGTATAATCGCATACTTGTTCAGTTTTGAAACAACTCCCTGCGCATGCCTACTGGTGCGTATTGGAGAGAGAACGGACGCTCCGAAACTTGGCAGTTTGCCAAAAAACAATTCTGGAGCGATTTTGTAAGGAAGCAAACATTTAGGGAGTCTCGCCAGGTCCTGTTGCGCAGAAGAATGCGCAGGGGATTTGAATTTGTTTTGATCCTTCAAACCACGCGTGGTTCCAACTTTGGTTTACTTGCGACGGAAGTTTATTTGACGTCTTTTATTATTCTAGTTTTCTCTACATGTGTTAGGAGTATACGAGAAAGTTTAGGGGAGACCACTCCCGCTGGTTTGAATGTGGAACAAGTTAAATTTTCCATATTTTCATGAGTCATTAGTTGATTAGATGAACTCCAAATATTGGCATACGACGATCGTAAATTAGTGTAATGTTTTTAAAAACCGAAACCTCGTTAATTATTATTATCTTAAAACACTAATTAGTTATCTGAGTCAGTGGCGTACCCATGGGGGGTGGCAAAATCAGACATGCAGGAGAACAATTTTATTACTAAGAAGAGCAACGAAACTAGTTCAATCATTATGTACATAAAAAATATATATATTTAATTCATATTTTTCGCCCTTTTTTACTTTCTTATATACGAAGTATACAAAGAAAAAGTATTAAAATCGTCAAAAAATTAAAACTCGAGATTTTTGACGAATCTCCACGTTTTAGACCTCCCTGCGTCCAAAAAACACAATTTTGGAATTATGTCTGCCTATGTGTCTGTGAAAACGATAACTCGAAAACTATTAGAGATACAAGGGTGAAATTTGGTATGTGATCTTTATACATAATTTGTCAGTTTCTATCAAATTTTGGACAAAATCCGTCTAAGGGAAGTCGGTCTGTCCGCGGTCACAGACATAATTCCAAAATTGTGTTTTCGGACTGAGGGAGGTCTAAAACGTGGAGATTCGTCAAAATCTCGAGTTCTAATTTTTTGACGATTACAATACTTTCTCTTTGTATACTTTGTATACGGGAAAGTAAAAATAGTGGGCTTATATAAGCTACTATAAAACTCAGTAAAGTCTGAAGAAAATATTATTTTGAAAATACTTTAATGGATGAATGAAGCTGTAAACGCATTTCTAAAGGTCCCTAATAATCTGGTTTCGAACCAGTTTTGAAAATCTGCGGCGAGCGAGGTAGAACCTCTACATCACTGTACTAGGCCTATAAACTTGAAATCTGGCAGGTAGTTATTCAGTGTATTGTAGGAGGGTCACTAAGAAAGGATTTAACAAAATCTGAATTAGATTCTTAATTATTTATCAATTTACTTAACATTGTACAAAAATTATTTTATATTTTCTCTAACGTAGCCGTTCAGCGAAACACATGCAGGTGGGAATAGTGTTTTAATTACATTCTTGGATGTTCTACAGCTGCGTTCTATGATGTGCAGCTGGACACTGGTGATCAAAACAATAAACTCTTATTTTATTCAAAGCTTAACTTGACAGAATCTCAGACATCTTTGGTATAAGATAACTTAATAAAATATTTAGATATGTAAAGATTTGCATTTTAATCAACTGAAAACTTTACTAGGCAGTATTCGCTATTTACCCCATAATCATAAATTTCGTTCTATTTGTCCAATTTCATCTGAAATTAGTCTTAATTGTGTTAGTTTCTTGTTCACCAGAGATAGTTGAAAGAATATTGAATTCATCTTTAAATACGATTTCGTCGGTAAATTGACCTGCTTGAAAATGGCAATTTTCGAATAATAATTTCATTCTAATTGTCCGAATTCAACGGCAATTACTTTAAATGTCCTATATTCCTTTCCCTCAACAACACGCGAACGAATTTTGAATTTAAGTATGATTTATCACGAAATTTAAGCAGTTTACTCAAAAATTCCCAAGCCCATTCATTCCGTTCTATTTGTCCAATTTCTAAGAAAATTGTTTTAATTCGTCTTGCTTTATTTTACCTTATAAAAAAGTGGAAGAATTCTAAATTCTTGTTAACATTTGATTTTCTTTGAAATTGAGATAGATCTGTTTGAAAACCTATCTGCCTCATAGTCCAAAACTTTCGTTCTAACTGTCCAGTTTCGTCGGAAATTACTTGAAATGCCTCAGCATCTTGACCCTGATCTATACGATTTTATCTTTAAATTTGATTTTTCGCCAAATTGACTTCACGTCGCTTAGCAAGAAACACCACCTGTCTCAATTTTTTGAATTTCAAAGAGTAAGAAAATACTCATTTTTCGCAACCAATGACGGATATTTTTGAAATTTTTTTCACATCTGGTAGGAACATGAGGTCTCATGTTCATATGAGATGTTAAAAAAATTCAGAAATATTCGTCATTGGTTGCGAAAAAGTGAATATTTTCTTCCTCTTTGAAATTTCATAGAGGAAGAAAATACTCACTTTTTCGCAACCAATGACGGATATTTCTGAAATTTTTTTCACATCTGGTAGGAACATGGGGTTTCATGTTCATATGAAATGTTAAACAAATTCAGATATATTCGTTTTCTGTTGCGAAAAAGTGAGTATTTTCTTCCTCTATGAAATTTCAAAAATTGAGACGGGTGGTGTTGCTTGCTAAGCGACGTTTATTTGCTTGAAAATGCGAATTTATCATTAATTCGGAATTTTCACTCTAATTGCCTGATTTATACGAAAACTCCTTTAAAACGTCTTGGTGTCTCGTATCTGCTGAAAACATGTAAGGTTTCTGAATTTATCTTTAAACTTAATTTTTTTGGGAAAAATAGGTATATCTCTATGAAAAACCATTTCCATAATTATGGAAATAAATATCATATGGTATATTATTACTAATATATTAGCCCAGATCTGTCTCTCGGTAACGCTCTGACGTCACCAACAATAAAACTTGCGCCATAGCACTGCGAGACGTTAAACAGATTATTTTATAGTTAGAGAACCTAAATTTCAGTACTTTTAAATTTAAAAGAGTAATTGTCGGTCTAATTCCTAATTTAATAGCTCTAAAATAGTGAAATAAAATGTGCTATCCATTGATATAAAATTTATCTCGCTATGATCAATAGTTCCCGAGAAATTTTAAATTATATTAATCATATATTTCAAATTAATTTCCGTTTAATAGAAAGTAGTAAATTACGTCAGTGGTGTATCATGCGCGTGATATAGTTTGGACGTCACGATGCATCTCATTATTTATTGCAATCGTGATGATATAATTTGATAATATTTTTTGACAACGTTAGAAGTGCTTTCTTTTGATTAGAATTTCGAAAGAGAATTCCTTTGAAATTTTAACTTTTGACTTGCGTTTGACAAGCTGAGAATTTCATGGTTATTGAATTATAATAAAAATGTTAAACAACGAAAAATACTTCACACCGAATGTTGTTTACCAAGAGGTTTTTTGAATAAAGAAATATGTAAATAAAAATATATTTCCTGTCTTAAAACATATGTTTATTTTACTTGTTTCCAATCAATGTTAAACAGATCTCTCGCATATATATATATATATATTTAAATACGTCAAATTTGACGGGAAATCCCTCGAACGAAGAGGTAATTTGCACCCGTCATATCATGACGGGTGATTTTCTAGAGGAGAAAATAAAAAAAATGTAGAAATTATTCCACAGTTAATAAGTTTTGTACTAATTGCCCGACTTCTATGAAAACTACATTGAATGTCTTTGATTCTTTTTCCTGATGGAAAAGGAGGGAAAATTTCAAATTTATCTTTGAATATTATTTTTTCGAAATTCATTCAAACATGCTTGAAACCGCCTATTTAGCTCATAATTCACAGTATTCGTTCTGTCTAACCGATTTCGTCGAAAATTGCTTTAAATATCTATGTTCTTGTATCTGAGCAAAGCGAAAAATGAAATAAAGTCGTGAAATTTATCTTTAAACGTGATTTTTCAAGAAATTGTTACAGATTTGTTCACAAACACCAATTTCATCCCCAATTCTTAACTTTCATTCTTATTGTTCTATTTAAACGGAACTTTCTACGCATGCATTGTTTTCTTGTTGCTGATTGATAATCGAACGATTTTTGAATTTATCTTTAAATGTGGTTTGTAACCGATTTGAACCAGATTTGTTCGAAAATCCCCATTACCTTCTAATCCATAAAATTTGTCCTGATTGTCCAATTTATTTAAAAAATATCGACGGGAGGCTGTCTCTGCGAAACGACCGCTGGGATTGAGGGGCGTAGACTTGCTTACCTCACTCAACTGTGACTTTCTGTGACTAAAGATATTCTATGTGACCAAAGTAGCTCTATGTGAGCAAAGTAGCTCTATGTGAGCAAAGTAGCTCTATGTGAGCAAAGTAGCTCTATGTGAGCAAAGTAGCTCTATGTGACTAAAGTAACTCTTTGTGACTCTGAGATTATGTGACTGAAGTAACTCTTTGTGACTCTGAGATTATGTGACTGGACTAGCTCTTTGTAACTCTCAATTTATTTTACTAAATCGTGATTTGGTTGGGTTTCTTTCCGCGAAAAATAAAAGGTTTTCAAATGTAGTATATTTATTCATGTTATTAATATTGGAGACTATTTCTGTAATTAGTAACAATCTTACGTAAAAACGGACGATGGTACGAGAAATAGCAAACGTAAGAAACAAAATTAGGAATATCCACTTAAAATACCGCTCGCAACCGACTGCAGCAAGCGACTTAGGCCTCCAGTTGGGTATGAGAAAGAGCGGGAAGCTAGGTTGGTCACTGCGCGCGCGCGCATCGGTCACTTTGACGTCATCAAAATTCTTCGTGATCTTCACCAACTTTGCAACTCGACTGTGACTGAACCGTAATTCCAAATTCTAAAATTCTTTTTGCAGTCTTCAATGTCAACATTTCTCTGTTAAATGAAACTAAGATCAACTCTCTATGTTATTTGGTTGCGGAGCTATAAGCGTTTAACTTTACCACGAAAAGCGTCATAATTTTTTCCTTTCCCGACACTCCATTTGACCACTACGGAGGGACGTAAGTTTACGTCAAAACCTCGTTTTTAAATGTCTCAATGCCTGATTGATACATGAAAGTCAGTTGAATATTTTTATCTTGAAATTTAATTAAAAAATATTAGTCTAACGAGCTAAAAAACGGTTATTTACCCTATTATCCATTATCTTCGTTCTAATTTTCCGATTTCAACTAAAATTTCTATGATTGCCTCAGTGTCTCACTCCAGATCCAAACCCGAAAGAATCCATAACTTTCACACACACACAGGATTTGCTCTAAATGGGTAAGTGTCTTCTACCTGTGCGACTTGTGAAAGTACACTGGCATACAAAAGTTAAGGAACATTTCGTAAAATGCGAGAAATTTGCAATTAATACGAAAACTATGTTTCGAAATCAGTTCTGGAGAATCGTGTGACATTCAATAGAGAATCATATACATATTACAATGAAGATTCGGTCACGAGGGCAATTAGGGGGACCACCAGAAAGGGATGAAGGCGAAAGTGGAGTTTCACCCATCCTGTTTCACAAAAAACTGATAACGAGATAAAAAATATTGACATTGATTGATATACAGTTGGACCTCTATTTAACGAAATCGCTAAATCCCGAAATAAAGTTCGTTATATGGAAAATTCTTTAAATAGAGATTCACCTTTTAAAATACTTTAGGCAACACAAAACAGATTTTAAATTCATAAACACTAAATATTATTAAAAAAGTAATTAATCACACCTTTATTTTGTAAATTAATATATTTGTTTTACATATTTTACCCATCAAAAAGAAATCTGCAAGGAAAACAAGAATAAAACAAAACATTTTCCGGGAATACACTGTATTTTCAATTAAAAAAATAATTTCATATTAAAATTAATGAATTTTAGCATTTCATCATACAAAGGTTTGTTGATTTCTGCATCATGATCATTTCCATCTTCATCATCTTCGTCTTCATCGCGATTCATTGCTGTATTGTTTATATTTTTCTCACTGTCCGCTTCAAAATTGCCTCATCCACATCTTCATAGACACGTGCTTTTAAACGTTTTGAACAAGAATTCGATGAATCATAATTTTGTATCTTATCACGATTTTTTTATAATGGTTGTAAGCTGTTAGGAGGAATACCAAATTTTAAAGAAATATTCTTTTTTTCACGCCTTTATCCATCTCATGAAGAATTAAATTTTTTTCTTTGGTGCTCAAGCACTTTCGTTTTGACATTTTCCAGCTTTAAGGTCATTGATCAACATAAAATGTGTTAAAAGAAAGAATAAGTTTGAAATGTTTAGAAATATTTTGAGGAATAGGGAGAAAAAAAAATATTAGATCACAAGAAAAAGTTCGTTAAATAGAGAATGCACTTCGCTATTTGGAGGTTATTTTGCGAGGAAATTCGCAAAATGTTCTTGGTTCCAAGAAAAAATTCGCAAAATAGAGAAATTCGCAAAATAGAGGTTCGTTAAATAGAGGTCCGACTGTATTTAAAAAATATCAGTTTGTACAAGAACCCTCATCATTTAGCTGCTCTTAAAGATAAATTGAAATTCACCTCACTGAAATGCCGACAGCTTTCTGAATTTTAATAGTTTTCAACTGGAATTTATTTTTTAAGTTGTTCTATATGTCTGGCTTTGAAGTTATGAAAGAAAAATTCCGCTGCGTCTCGCACATGCGCATTAAAAAATTATTTAGTACAAACACTCATATTTCCCGTAATATTCAACGTATTTACTTCAAAGTTTAATACAATACTTCTGTAACATATTGTCAAGTGTTCTGCAAATTTCGAATAATTTGAATGAAAACTCTGCATGTTATAAGCAGAAAAATTTGGAATTTTTTAAAGAAACATTTATATCTTCTTGAATATTTGTGATATGCTTACGAAAATGCATGTAAATATTATGCACATTAAGCCATAACCTTTGATAAAAGTTACATCTCGTTATCAGCTTTCTGTGAAACAGGATGGGTGAAACTCCATTTTAGTCTTCATCCCTTTCTGGTGGTCCCCCTAATTGCCCTCGTGACCGAATCTTCACTCGAATATGTATATGATACTCTATTAAATGTCACACGATTCTCCAGAACTAATTTCGAAACATAGTTTTCGTATTAATTGCAAATTTCTCGCATTTTACGAAATGTTCCTTAACTTTTGTATGCCAGTGTATTTTGAATTTATCTTTAAATTTGAATTTTCAACAAATTGAGCCACATCTTCTTGAGAACGTCTATTCACAGTTCTCCATTTAATAGTCCAAATTCGTTGGAAATTGCTTCAAATGTCTTCATTTCTTATTCCTGATCGAAAAGAAAAAGAATTTTGAATACACCATTTGTGGTGCACGAGGAGAACTTCATGCTCAATAATGATGATTCTCTCATCTTCTAGAGAAAGTGTCCACAACGGAACTGTCCGTTCGTCGGAAATTGCTTTAAATGTCTTCATTTCTTATTCCTGATCGAAAAGCGAACGAATTTTGAATATATCATATGTGGTGCACGAGGAGAATCTCATGCTCAATAATAATTCTCTCATCTCAAGAGAAACTTTCTGCAATGTAAATGTACGTTCGTAGGAAATTGCTTTAAATGTCTTCATTTTTTTTTGCTGATCGAATAGCGAAAGAATTTTGAATATACCATTTGTGGTGCACGAGGAGAACCTCATGCTCAATAATAATTCTCTCATCTCTAGAGAAAGTGTCCACAACCGGAACTGTCCGTTTGTAGGAAATTGCATTAAATGTCTTCATTTCTTATTCCTGATCGAAAAGCGAAAGAATTTTGAATATATCATACGTGGTGCACGAGGAGAACCTCATGCTCAATAATAATTCTCTCATCTCTAGAGAAACTTTCCGCAACGGAACTGTCCGTTCATCGGAAATTGCTTTAAATGTCTTCATTTCTTATTCCTGATTGAAAAGCGAAAGGATTTTGAATATACCATTTGTGGTGCACGAGGAGAATCTCATGCTCAATAATAATTCTCTCATCTCTAGAGAAAGTGTCCACAACCGGAACTGTCCGTTCGAAGGAAATTGCATTAAATGTCTTCATTTCTTATTCCTGATCGAAAAGCGAAAGAATTTTGAATATACCATTTGTGGTGCACCAGGAGAACCTCATGCTCAATAATAATTCTCTCATCTCGAGAGAAAGTGTCCACAACTGAACTGTCCGTTCGTCGGAAATTGCTTTAAATGTCTTCATTTCTTATTCCTGATCGAAAAGCGAACGAATTTTGAATATACCATTTGTGGTGCACGAGGAGAACCTCATGCTCAATAATAATTCTCTCATCTCTAGAGAAAGTGCCCACAACTGGAACTGTCCTTCGAATACGAAACGGCTGATGACTTTAGCATAAATCATCAACAGTTAATTAAAAATACAAGTGTTAACACGAATATCAACTACAAGCCTCCTAAATAATTGCATCTTTCCTACATTCCATGGAACACAATCTTCTGCCGTTGTATCTTCGCTGACAACTTATTCCAGCTTCTTTATTTTTGAATTGTGAAATCTTTTGTTCACTTTTGTTCTAATAGCCTTGTGGCAGACGATAAACAGGGAATTGCCATCCCGGAAGCCGACACCCTGGAATTTCGGTATTGAAATTCGGCTCTTCGCGTCATTGTGTGTCGGGGCGTATCGCGACGCTGTCCGAACGGTAACAAGAACGCTGTTTCGCCAGGTGGCGGGAAAACACGAAGTTGGCCGCAGAGTATTTTGAAAAGGCGCATCGGACATTGCGAAAGACGGCCTCTGTCCTCTTTTGTAAATACTTTCAACAGGAAGTTTACTTTGAGGTTTTTCTTTTATTTTTATTCACATTTTTTTCTTTGCTTTGTGTCATGCATTTTGTGTTAGTAACACATCTGCCCGTTTTGTCAAATGGTTATTCCGAGTTTGTAGCGAGACGACGGGAATTTTTTATTTTATTTAGGAAAAATGCACTCCACAGAATTTCCAATGACAGTGTTACGTGACACAAAATGAACATCAATCAAAAGTTTAAAGCGCTTAGTCATAAAAATATTAAAAAGAAAATTACGCATTAAAAAGTTGTAAACACTGAATCTTAGAAACATTAGAAAACATATTAGTAATATGACTAACTTTATCACTTTCTCTTTAACAAAGAGAAAGTATTGTAATCGTCAAAAAATTCGAACTCGAGATTTTGACGGATCTCCACGTTTTAGATTTCCCTGAGTCCGAAAAACACAATTTTGGAATCATGTCTGTCTGTCTGTCTGTGAACATGATAACTCGAAAACTATTAGAGCTACGGCGATGAAATTTGGTATGTGGTCTTTAAACATAATTTGTAGGTTTCTATCAAATTTTGGACAAAATCCGTCAACGGGAAGTCTGCCTATCTGTATGTCAGCGGTCATGTGAACACTATAACTCAAAAACTTGAATAGCTAGATGGATAAAATTTGGTACACAGTTTTATCGTCATGAATGTTAGTCCGTATAAAATTTTGGGCCAAATCCGTCGAAAAGGGGCGTTCAAATTGCATATTCAATTTCTTTTAATCCGATTCTCATGCTCATGCGTACTG